>CAUYRT010078531.1:0-32339 GCA_963574885.1 Lepilemur ruficaudatus
TAATAGAAAGAAATTAATTGGCCAACTAAATATATATAGAAAAAATTAGCCGGGCATGGTGGCACATGCCTGTAGTCCCAGCTACTTGGGAGGCTGAGGCAGAAGGATCACTTGAGCCCAGGAGTTTGAGGTTGCTGTGAGCCAGGCTGACGCCACGGAACTCTAGCCCGGTCAACAAACTTTGAATCTGTATAAAAAAAAAAAAAAAAAAAGATGATTTTCTTGGCTTATATAGCAAACAGCAACAAAGTATTTAAGTATTAGTTATATTTTCCCACCAGTTCTAAAAAAAAGTATTATAAACATGACCAAGTTTAAAGTGTTTGAACCTTCATCATCCAGTGAATTTGTAGAAAATTATCCTGAATTCACAGATTATCTTCTTAGATTTCCAATTGCTCCTTCTTTGTCTCCTTCAATAGTCCCATTTTCTGTCTCCTTATGATGAATATATTATTAGTTACTAAGACTTAAGTCTTCAGCCTGTAGTTTTATTTTCCTATATCTTTTTACTTAGAAAAATGCATTCATTACCTATGACTTCAACCATCATCTCCAATCTAGTCTCTGTGCCCACACAGTAGTTTCGTATCATTACCTGATTCTGGTATCTTCATTTTATTTCCTACCATTGCCTCAAACTCAACATGTCCAAAACCACAATAAATAACCTTTATTTACTGCCCAAACAATCCCCTCTTCCAACTTTGTTAATGGAACTCCCCAGGATAAATATCTTAGAGACATCTTTAGCTCATTTCTTTTTTTAATTTAATTCTACATATCTCCACAATAACCAAGTTTTATCAATTGCTTCTTCAAAATAATTTTTGTACTGACCATTTCTCTCTTCCCACAGCTATTCTAGTTCTGGCTCTCAACAGCCGACATCTATTACAAATAACTTAAAAGACCAGATATCTAGACTCCCTAATTCCAGTTCATCCTGAAGAAAGAGTTCTTCAATATCCCTTTGATTACATCACTTCCTTTTCATAAATCTTTAGGAGCTTCTCTCATCTCCTGAATCAATTCTAATTTTTACTTGGCTTTTGAATTTATACAAAATTTGGCCATTCTGCCTATTAACAGTTTTCATTATTTTCTAACAGTTTCTTTGTTGTTGGATATATAGTTCTACATTTGAATCATCTCTCATTTTTCTCCTGAAAAATTACCTGAAATACTTTCCCCTTTTCCCATTACCTAATTCTATACCCATTATTCAAGGATTAATGCAAATTTCACCTCCTCAAGGAAATTTTCCCTTATTGTCCTAGTCATAATTGAGCTCCCCTTCTCTAAATTTGTACAGAATTTTGTCCATATATATTTATAATTAATTAGGTATTGCTTTATATTACTAATTTATTCATAGGTATTAACAGATTTTAGTCCTAGTCTCTCCTACTAAATTAAGTTTCTTCTATAACTCTAGTCCATCTATCATGCAATTTAAGTCCACATATGCATACAATGTATACATCTGTTTACTTGAAATCTTTCGGAGGCCATGTAATACAAAAAAGGAAGGCATACTGTATAGTTTTGATTATGTACACTGCAAAACAAATAAAAGTATATTGGTTTAAATGGCAATTATTTTTTGTGGGACAACCAAAATCTTACAAGTCACCTAAGAAGAAATGTCAGCCTTTGATACTAAACAGTACTATTTTCTCAGTTAAAATCTTCAATGAATACAAAACATTTTCCATTATAACAAAAACTTAATAATCCCTTTTCTGAGAAATAGTTTAATACAAAGTAGTAGTACTATTAAAACCACGGCCAAAACTTTTTTTCTTTTACTATAGGTAATTTTGACACCTAAATCCAAATTAAAAGACATAAAATTATACAATAACACATTTTGCCTTAAGTCATTATTAAATTCTAAAAATAAGAAAGTTTTTTTGGCTTCTAACTAAAGTATTTTATTTTATTGTAGAACAAACATACATTATTTCATTAAATAAGTAAAAGCAAGACGGGTATTCTTTACTCAGCTACAAACAGATTCTATTTCTAGACTAGGACAGTGCAGCTAACTGTGCCAGACAAAGTTATCTTAATGCTTCCACCCAAAAAAGAGGGGAAAGACTGACCACTCCAAAGTAATGCCACTGTTACTATTTGAACATAATTGTTTACACTACCTGCTCAGTCACGCCAGGATGTCGTGGGATTTCATAGGTCCTGCATTTAAGCTGAAGAACTGCGTCCTCATTCAAAAGCTGTGCCAGCAAGAGCACACCATTCTAGGAGGAAGCACAGAGAAGGGCCCTGCTTGTTTTCTTACCAATATACCTGAGCAGGTATGGCCAGGCAGAGTACCATTTCCACAACGGTTTTCCACAGATACCAGGTACTCTCTTTTCAAACTACAATTGAGCAATTGTATCTTCTACCAGAACTTTCCACTGCCTGTCCCAGCCTCTACCCCCATAAGGCATCCACTATACATTTCCAAACAGCAGGTAATGAAGCCACAAACTAGTTTAACAGGGATGCAGTCAACTAGTGTTTTCTGTCAAAAACTCAACTTACCTCAGTGTAGAAGCGTACATAACCTGAAGTAAAACCCACCACAATGCAGGTCCAGTCAGGACGTCCAGTAGAACTCCTGTTAAAAACAAAATTGATGATCTCAACAGCTCGTATATCAAAGCAAAGAAAACAGATAACTCTTATTTATCCTTACCTCTTTTGGCTTGCTAGTGGGATACATAAAGCACTGGTTACGCATTCCCTAAAAGACAAAAACAAAATTATGTGTTTGTCCACTGAACTTATCAATTACTTTTACTTCTCTATATCCGATGTTAAATGGTAGTAAGTGGAAGATGACCTCTATGGACCAGTTTTATTCAATGCATAAGTAAAAATACAGTAAAATTCCACCATAAGTAGGGTCCATAAAATTCATTCACATAAAATATAACATTGCATGTGTTTTAGGTTAATAAAAAATGAGATTCAGTCAAGAGCAGTGGCTCACGGCTGTAATCCCAGCAATTTGGGAGGCTGAGGTGGGAGGATTGCTTGAGGCTGGGAATTTGAGATGTGACTGCGCAACACAGCGAGAACTCATCTCTAAAAAAAAAAAATTCCAAAAACCCAGGATTTTTCATTCTGTATTGTCAGGAAAAGTATCAAAGTAAAGAAAGCAAAACTTTACTTACACGACCAATTGTACACAATACTGAGAAAATCTCAAATGATCACCAGGCAATCATTTCCTACTATCCCCTTTCTCCTCTGCTTCAGCCAAGAACTTCGGCCTGCTTCCTTGTTAGAGATCAGTGGCTTGGCAGAGATTCAAAGAACTGCTGGTCACACTACATGCCAATTGCATTTCTGCAGGATACATTGTTTTAGGGACTGACTTTATTTGAAGTTGGTGGTTTCTTCTTTTGCAGAAATGGCCCGATATCCATTTATAAGGACATGTTAGGTTTGATGTTCCCTAAAAAATATTTTTTTTTTCCTGGCATGTAGACTTGAAATATTTGTCAGGAGCTCAGAGCCTAAATCTCAAAATCAAAACAACTCCTACCGACTGACTTTGTTTGACCTGTCAAGCCTGAGGGCCAACACCAGCTTATTCACTCCTGCACTAGGAGTGTAGTCACACTAAGTAACAAAATTAATCTTTACGCTTGCTTAAAGTAATATGCTTGCTTTGCATTTCTGACAGAAATTAAATGTCTTTAAAATGTTTCGACTAATTGACCTAAGGAGAAATATTATCACTTGTTTTGATAATAGTAGAAAACATTTCATTGAGTATCTAATGTGCCAGGCATGTACTAGACACTTCCACTTAGTTTTCTTTTGTCTGAATTCAAAGTCTGAAGGATCTTATTCATTCTGATAAGACAGTTTTCAGTCGTAAAAATTTAAACGAAAACAGTTTCGGGTTCAGGGTTCTAGGTGAGCAGCTCTATCATGTAACCACACCAGAAACCATGGTTTTTTTTTTTTACAATTAAATGATTTTCAGTGAATTTACCAAAGTGTACAGTTAATCCCATGAATCAGTTTTTGAGGAATTCCTTTCCCCTATTGAGACCCCTAATTCCCCCAATAAAAAAATAAATAAATAAATAAATAAATAAATGTCCATTTATTTTCAAAAAAAAAATAAATAAATAAATTTCTGTTGTTTAAGCCACCCAGTCTATGGTATTTTGTTATAGCAGCCTGAGCTAATAAACTAATACTAATGAAGATACAATTATTTTTAGAGACTAAGTTGGAACATTTTCTATTTTTCATGCCCCATGATTCAGGGCTTGTTATATTTATGCCATTGGTAACATTATTTGAAAGGCCATCATGACGGATATTCTTGGAAAAGGGTTAAAACAGCTTGGTAAAATCAAAGTTGAAATTGTCACAATGTAGTTTTCCTTCTACAAACTTTATCATTATTATATGCTATGTTCCAAAAATAGATGGCATTTGAATGGACAAGGGACAACATGTTGATTGTCATTACATTACAACTGCTTCAATTTTATTTATCAAGGGTTTAGTCCTCTGGAAGAAGATGTGTCTTCTATTGGCCTTAATATTCTGTGAGATCAGGAAAATGATGGGCCATGCAGTTTTTTTGCACTCTTTGAACATTAAGAAAGCATATTAAGAAGAAAATCATGAACACTAATAATTCTCATGTCCCTTTATGATATTTTCAGGAAGCAGATCTAGCACATGCAGAACAGAAAACCAGCTAAAGTGCTCACATTATTAACTTAATAACACCTGCAAACATCTGGTGACCGAAGTTTTTGTTTTCAGAAAGTAAAGTCTGCAGAGGTCCGTGAGAGTGAAGAAAAGTCATTGTAGCTAAAGGGTCATCCAAATAATTATTTTAAAAAATTATATTGGTCATTTTAGCATGCTTTATGTACTAATCTAAATTAATGAATTAAGCAGGTGCATACATTGTTTTAATTAACAACAGCTGCATTATAGCAACATTATAGGAGCTTGTTATGGCATCATTTATTAAGAATATATTGCCAGTGCATTTTATAACATGCATTATGAAAAGTTATTAAAAGGTGCAACCATATCTTAGAATCATTCAATAAATATTAATGAAACATTTATGATTGTGCTTTAATTTAAAATGTCAGCATTATCTTTCAAGCAGATGTCATGCACCAGGCACCAATAAGACACTCATGATGGCATAAATAGTAAAGGAGTGGTTAGCAGTTTCCCTGTGTTGGAAACATCCACTGCTTTACTATTTTGGAACTACTCACCTTCCAAATGGTAGCTCCTGAATCTCCTTGTGTGCTACCTGAATCTCAATAGGAAAATGGCCAAAATTTTAAAAGAATTTTGCCCCAGCTCTTCTGAGTTTTAAACTATAGCTACATGTAACTCACTTATTAGATACCAACGATGGTTGAATTTTTCCACACCATACATAACTAAGGTTTGGTTAGTTTTCTTCTATTTCTATTGCTTATATTACCAAATATATTTATTGAAACAGAATAGTCCTCTCAAGTATCAATGGGATTCAATAGCCCATTAATTGCTTTGGAATTTCATCAATCAGCTTATAACTTAATGTAGGGAATGGTGATGGATGGAATGACTAAAAACAGGTCCATTTATTTCAATTAATCACTTGTTTTTACCAAATATCAGTTTACAAAATAGTGGCAAGGACTCTTCTCTAGATGAAATGGGCTGAAAATAGACATAGCATTTTTGAAATTAGAGACTTGGACAAATTAATGAAAAGTCCTGAAATGTGTTCTTCTTACAATGCAGAAAATACAAAGACTATAAACTACATCCATGAGGATTAATAAGCTATAAAAACAAAATTATATAATTAACAATATTTCTCTCCACGTGATGCAGATACGAAATGATGAATAACTAGCACTTAGCTATAATTCTTTTACTTTTCTTACATGGAGTGCTAGAATGTGATTTCCACCCCCACTCCCACCCTCACCCCCCACTGCCTGCAAACCCACTGACAATGAGGTTGGTTTTCTTAGGCCAACCAAGCAAGAATCACTGATACCACCTTTTATTGTCAGCGAATAAATCTGTTAAACTCTCTAGCTGTTCTCAGTTAAGCTAGATTCATTATTTCTAGCTTAAATCCCTTAGCTTTAAACTAAGACAGAGATTTACTATAGTTCTTTTTGCTGAGGAATGCTTATTAACTTCTTTTTCCATCTTAACCCAACAAACCCAGAGGACAACCATGTTTTCTATCTAATAGATCCTGTTCTTAAAGCTTTCTTTCATATAAAGAGAAGGCTAAATCCTCAAAGCCTCAAAGAACCCAAATCTTTAGACCTGTTTGGTTTGTAGCTTCTCAGGCAACATTTCATGGTGAGGAATATGCCACGGGCAGAGTTGACTTCAATTTTTTTTATCTTAAAAATGGGGAAATATTTTTAAAAGGAGGAGGAGGGAGGGAGGAAATAAAAGAAAGATAAAAATTCAAAAATGTCTTTGAATAAGGGTGGTCATGATTTTATATATATACACACATACACACACACACATTATTATGAAACATTATATGGTTTCCACATGACTTTTGGTTCCCCTATATCATTTGGAAATATTTAAGATCAACACACATAATTTTGAATTCCTCAACATATGTTGAGTACACTTGATCTTGAGTGGTGGACTTAAAAAGTCCATGATGAAAATATTATTCTGATTTAGAAGTAGAAGTAGCAGGCGTAGTAATATAATGATAGTAATAATGCTTTTGTTTGTTTGTTTAAGTTCCTTTGCCCAGATAAGCCTCACAGCTGACATTTTATACTAGTTTCTGCAATAGATTGAAATGATCTGATTGTGGTTAATTGAGAGGCATGATCTCATCCACAAACTGTGTCTTTTCTTTTTCCCCCCCTAGCTTCATTGAGGTATAATTGACAAATAATATATATATATATTTACAGTGTACAACATGGTGTTTTGATACATGCATACGTTGTAAATGATTGCCCCAATAAAGCTAATTAACATATACAACATCTCACATAGATACCTTTTTGTGTCTTGAGCACATTTAAAATTTAGTCTCTTTGCAAATTTCAAGTATACAATAAAGTTTTAACTATATACACTAGTCACCGTGATGTACATTAGATCTCCAGAACTTATCCATCCTACCTAACTGAAACTTAGTATCCTTTGATCAACACCTTTCCACATAAAACTACTTATTTTCTATAAAATTTTTGTTCCTTGTTTATGAAATGAGTAACTTGCCTTTTATTTCTTAGAAACATCAGGAATCAAAAATAATACCTGATAAATTAGTGTAACTGTGCGTTTCCTATCTGGTGTACTTTATGGTGCTTCTCCTGGGGTTTTGCACAGTGAAAACACCAAGTATTTACTTGTTGAATTGAATTTAATGTGAAGGTATTTTGAAAAGTTACACAAATAATCAATAATACCAGTTGATTGTTTTAACTCTGTATAATTTAAAAGCATCACGCACTTAAGTGACATTATTGGTCCAAGAAAATTCTTTGAAGATAATACAAATGAATGAAATTATCAAACCAAAATCTTCCAGACTAAAATTTGAGGGTAACTGTTTATAAATGAGTTCTCATTTCTAGACTGAATTTTCCTCTTAGCTTTAATCTGTGCAAATTATGATTGATTTTATAAAATCTGTGAAAAATTGAGTTTTCAGAAACTAGGAAATTTTATACTCTGAGTGGTTTTCTTAAAAATAATGATTCCTAAAACCATGTATCTTTTTAATCCAAGAAAGTTAATACATATGATTACAGTTTATAGTTTTCCAAACCCTACTTGTTTTGCTTGTGATGGGTAGAAAGCACCACAGCTTGTAATGTCTGTGCGTATTATATACTCATAGGAATTTTTAGCTAACATTAACTGAGCATTTGTTATACCAAATACTGTTCTAAGCACTTTATATTTTTAATAATTTAATTTAATTATGTTAGTAATTACCTAACAACCTGATAAGGTAGACACTAATGTGATCTCCATTTTGCAGGTAAGGAAGCTGAGACACTAACAAATTAGGTAACTCTAAAGGCTCATAGCTAGTAAGTGGAGGGATCAGAATTTGAAACCAGGGTAGACAAAGCCAAAGCAAGACATGCAAATGTGCCCTGCATCCCCAACCTTGAATAAATTCATACCTATCTCGTGAGGCTGGCAGCTGAAAAAAAGAAATGACCCAATGTAGCAGATTGGTTTCATTTTAAATTGATTATCTCAAATCTCAGATGGTCTCTCAACATAGTCCAGGAATCCTAACATTCTTATATAATAAACATCCCCCATTTTCCAAGATGACGATTTCATAATTTCTCCTGTCTTTTAAAATGTTTCACATGAGCTTTTCTCCTTGCAATCAGCTTTTTATTCTTTCTTTAAAAAAAAATAGAAATAGCCAGAGTAGCACCTTCCCTTCTGCTCACCTCCAAATCTGCAAATATTTGTGCCTTCTTTTCTCCTAATACAATTAAGCAAGAGTTTCTCTTTATTTGGAGAAAAGTTTCTCAGTGAGGGCGCTGGATTCTAGCCCCACCCCACCAACTCAGCCTGGCCTCCTCTCAGCTGAATTGGCAATATCTCCCTCTCTAATGGATCATCCCTAGTAGCTTTCAACCTGCTGTGGCATTTCCCATCCTAAAAACCGTGCAAGCAAATCTTCACAGGAACCCCTTGTCTAGTTGTCTAGTCCATCTTCCACACAATTTCTCTATGCCTCTTCACAGCAAATTGCTCTTCTTGACTTCTCTACTTTCTCATGTTTGTTCTCCTATCATCCTAATTCAGTGTGGCTTCTGCTCCCATCACTCAACAGAATTGAACAACTTTCCTTATGATATACAATCTGTCAGCAATAGTCAAAATAGTTATACACTCCTGTAGATATTTGTCTTTCCAGGATTCCACAATACCACCCTGTTCTAGTTTTCTTCCTGCCTTTCTAAGGCATCTTCTTAATCTCCTTTCCAAGCTCTGCTGTCTGAACCTACCCCATAAACACTGCCATTTCCCACAGTTTGGTTCTGAATCTTTTTATCTGTTCTTTTCTCACCCTCCCCTTAAGACTCTCAACATTTTAAACACTCTCTACATACTTGTGGTAGACTGAATAATTGCCCCTCCAAAAGTTATCTCTATCCTAACCTCTGGAACCTGTGACTGTTACCTTATATGGCAAGGAAGGATGTTGCAGGTGTGATTTAATAAAGGATCTTGAGATGCTAAGAGTATCCTGGGTTCTTCAGCTGGGGCCTAAATGCAATCACATGTACCCTTATAAAAGAAATCAGAGTGGGCTGGGTGCAGTGGTTCTTGCCTGTGATCCTAGCACTTTGGGAGGCTGAGGTGGGTGGATTGCTTGAGATCAGGAGTTCGTCTCTACGAAAAAAGAAAAAATAAAAACTAGCTGGACATGGTGGCATGCATCTGTTGTCCTAGCTACTCGGGAGGCTGAGGCAGGAAGATTGCTCGAGCCCAGGAGTTTGAGGTTGCCCTGAGCTATGATGGTGCCACGGCACTCCAGCCAGGGCAACAGAGTGAGACCCGTCTCAAAAACAAACAAACAAAAAGAAAGAGATATAAGATATAAAAAAGGGAAGAAGGCGATGTGACCACAGAGGCAGAGACTGGAGTGATGTAGCCACAAACTAAGGAATACTATAGCCATCAGAAGCTAGAAGAGGCAAGGAACAGATTGTCTAGTAGAGTCTCTGGAGAGAGCACAGCTTTCATTTCAGGCTTCTGGTCTGCAGAACAGAGGTAACTTTTGCTGTTCTAAACTAACAAATCTATTGTAATTTGTTATAGCAGCCACAGGAAACTTACAAAGGCTACCAAGTTAACTATTCAATCCAAATATCTCCTCTAAGCTTTAAAATCATAAACAGCTATCTTCTGGCCTTCACCATATCTTCAGGTTTTTCATCTGTGACAGGTCCACCATGGAACTCTTGTTTCTATATTCCTTCTCCATATGTGTTCTTCTCCCAATCTGCCTATATCAATAAATGGTATTATTGTCCACCCCACTGCTTAAGCTAGAAATTGCATTCCTCCCTTGATTGTTGTCTTTTCCTTTCCTTAGATATAGGACTAGGGACTCCTGCACCTAAACTATCAATATCAACATACCTTGTCATTTTTTTGGAGCCTCAGGTGCACAGAATTGGCTTAATCATGACATTTTCTTATTTGTTCATGCATGGTTCATTTTTATTTACAGGCCTAACTCATTTTACTGTGCATCACTTTATTGTGCTTTGCAGATATTGCATTTTTTTTTTCAAATTGAGGATTTTTTCCAACCCTGTGTAGAACAAGTCTATCAGCACCATTTTTCCAATGGCATGTGTTCACTTCATGTCTGTGTCACATCTTGGTAATTCTTACTAAATATTCCATCCTGTTCATGATTATTATATCTGTTGCGGTGATCAGTGATCTTCGTTACTATTGTATTTGTTTTGGGGTGCTACAAACCACACCCATATGAGATAGCAAACATCATCAATAAATGTTGTATCTGTCCTGACTACTCCACCAGCCGGCTGTTCCCTCATCTCTCTCCCTCTCCTTGGGCCTCCCTATTCCCCAAGACACAACAATATTAAAATTAGGCCAATTAATGAGGTCAATGTCCTCTAAGTGTTCAAGTGAAAGGAAGAGTCGCATGCGTCTCATTTTAAATCAAAAGCTAGAAATGATTAAGCTTAGTGAGGAAGGCATGTTGAAAGCCCAGATTGGCACAAGAGGCCTAGCTTTCAGCCTAACAGTTAACCAAGTTGTGAACACAAGGAAAATTTCTTGAAAGAAATTAAAAATGCTACTCCAATGTACCCACAAATGATAAGAAGGCAAAACAGCCTAATGCTGATATGGAGAAAGTTTTAGTGATTTGGATAGAAGATCAAATCACCACAACATTTCCATTAAGCCAAAGGCTAATCTAGAGCAAGACCATAACTCTCTTTAATTCTGTGAAGGCTGAAAGAGGTGAAGAATCTTCTGAAGAAGAGTTTGAAAGTAGCAGAGTTTGGTTCCTAAGGCTCAAGGAAAGAAGCTGTCTCTGTAACATCAAAGTGCAAGGTGAGGCAGCAAGTGCTGATGTAGAAGCTGCAGCAAATTATCCAGAAGATCTAGCTAAGATAATTGATAAGGGTGGCTACACTAACAAGAGCTTTTAATTGTAGATAAAAGTACCTTCCATTGGAAGAAGATGCCATCTAGGCTTTTCATAGCTAGAGAGAACTCAGTGCCCGGCTTCAAAATTTCAATGGACAAGCTGACCCTTGTTAAGGGCTAATGCAGCTGGCGACTTTAAGTTGAAGCCGATGCTCCTTTACCATCCTAGTTTCTCTCCTCCCCTCACTCATTTCACACCAGCCACACTGCCCTCCTCTCAGTTGACCAAAGACTCCAAGCTCTCTCCTACCTTAGTGCTCTCATGCATGCATTCTGTACCTGCAACATTTCCTTCTGCTTTTCACGTGGTCCATCATCAAGCCTTCCCTTCATTCACACCTTACCATAAAGCTCACCTTCTCGAAAAATGTTTCCTCACCACCCTGTTCATCGTTAGATCCCTATGTATTCTCTCTTGCAAAATCCTTTAGTTTCCTTCATAATATGTGTGGCAAGTTGTAGTATTTATGTATGTATTTATGCCTTTTTTCTTTGCTGGACTATAAACTCTCAAAATGCAAGGACTGGCTTTATCTTCATATAAAGGCCTAGCAAACTGCCTGCCATACACAGATCAAAAGTACATGGAATTAATAATACACATTACTTTTTTACTACAAAAAGGCAGGATCATGTGATTATCCGGTTAAAACCAAGAATAGTTGGTGCTCAATGAATATTTCTTAAAGTTCTGGCGAAATGAATGAATGGATGGAAACACATGCTGTAGGGTAGGAGCCTTGGTACCACAGCGTACTTTGAGAATCCTAGAAGAAAGGCACCACATGAGTTCAAAATGCTATTATGTTTTGACTCAATCTTTCAACACTCCACACAAGAATAATCTAGTTTGAGACAACTTGGTAAAGTATCAGCTTTCGCCTGTATTACCTGTTCTGACACTTTAGCACCTGAAGACACTTAGCCCAATTAACAACTCTGACCAATCTCCCCTGGCACAGTGGAATCCAGTTCTGCAATTCCTCTGCCTTATCCATCGTAACTTTATTCACTACCTTAGTTCCCTCATTAATTATATCTATGTTCTTGGGCCCTGTCCTGTCTCAAACAGGTTTTAATTGCCATAGCAATTCGTTAAACATGTGGCCTTTTATTGATCAGTTCATCTGAGTCTACCAAAGCTACGCTATGTTCTTACCATCCCATACCTTTTCTTTCGGGTTTGTGTTCAGCCATGGGACACCAGTTTTATTCAGTTTTGTTTTTCACAATCCTTTTTACATAAGAACACCCTAGCCCGGACATTTGTATACCTTCTTTATCTGCAGTATTCTCTCATGTATCTAGGGCTGTTTATCATTTTTTTAATCCACTGAAATTCATTTTTGCTCTTGGGTTTTGAATCAGAGCTAAACTATAAGCGGTGAAAATATTATTCCTGACCTCTTTGAACTTAAAAGCATTTGGATCCAAGCTGCTATTTTGATTTTTTTTTTCTGGAATATAACCCCTTATAAAGGGCAGAGTGATAGGAACTTTTTGGTTCTCAAACCCGTTCTCAGTCATTTTTGTTTGGCACACAGGGTGATGCAAAGTTTCCATAAAGTAAGTTTCCAGAATATTTTTGCCAAGAAAATATATGTTTAGGAGGATAGCCCATAATTTGCAGCTGATCCATTTTAACGTTTTGCCAAAATATTATACAAGTAACAAAACTATTACACTATGTGTAAATACTAATAGTATTATACTAATCTAAACATCATCTGAAAATTGTTACTCTTTAAATTACTACACCAATGGCTTGAGCTTAAAAAACAATTAACAACAAAGAAAATCTCAAACATCACCAAAATCTAAAAGATAAAAAGTAAAAGTGTCTAAAAGCTTGTTTTTTCAAGATCTCTTTAAGATTTTTTTTTTTACCAGACTCTTTTATACTCAGGTGTGAAGCTGAGAGTGGGCATCTGGAAGAAATATCTATCATAAATCATAAGAATGATTAATCCTCTGGGTCATATATTCCCCCCCATCATTTGCTCATGGCCAGATTCCTCTTGAGCTTAAAACTAATTCCATTCATGCTTTGGGGCTGGAGCACCACACTCATTTGCATAATACATTTTGCACTCACTGGATGCCAAGTGTAGATTAATAATCTGATTTGAGAAATAGTGAACAATTGTTTGGGAGAGTTGCAATTTTTTACGCTTTTGGGGTGCTCAAATTACAAATCTAGTGACAAGTAGCATATTGATCCAAACATGTTTGTGCCACAGAAATAAATATCATAGAAATACCAATATTTAAATTTAAAATATGGCAGTATTGTCTGACATTCACTGCCTTTTGGCAGGCGAGTCAGTGAATCTGTGAATGTATTCATGCAAATAATTGTTCATGATCACACTAAATCTCTTGACTGCTATTGTTAGCACCAACCACACAATGCCATAGCAGGGTTTTTGGAACTATCTTTGAATTTTTCTGAATGGAACACATACCCAGGGGCAGAGTGGGATTTAAACTGGGTTGCATTTATTTTTGGCCCTCTGTCTGCTCTCTTCACACCTCACAGCACTTCTATCTAAAGCACATTTTTATAAAACGTAGAGCTACTTGGTTCAGGTATTATTTGAATGCTGCTTCTGTGGTACCAAAGAGATAGAAAGTCAATTATCTTCCTATTTTGAGAGGCTATAACAATCCCAACACTATCCAACACTAATACTCAGCAAGTCTGTGAATCTTCTTAATAATGTTTTTCTCTGTAAATGATCTTTTGGCAAGAGTCATGAAACCACAACCAAGTCACTGGAAATCCCTCAGAAAGAAAACAATTTGGTGTAAAGGGTTTATGAAAAATGACACTTTGCTGCAGTTTTTCCAAGCAAATTATAACTGCCTGTCATGCAGACAAGGGTTGCCATGGTAAGCAGTTTTTTGAATAGGTAAACTAAATAAAAGTGAGACAGAGCATGTGTGAAACTCGTGGGAAAGGGAAGTTCAGGTTGCCCGGAGCAAGAATAACTTCAGTATTTAAAATCTCGAAGAGCCCAGCACCCTTTTCCCAAATGTGGTTCAGGCGAATGTCTATTTTTCTCTCTCAGGCAGTTTCTTTCTAAAATGTTTAGCATAGAAATCACTAATGGTTAGTGGAGGAAAAGACTGAATCATAGTACTATTACTAGTAGGTTAAAGTTAGTTGTTCTTTGATTCTAAAAACAATGAGCCTCTCTTCTTTCCAACATACATTATTGTCATTGTGCCAAGTACAAAACAGTATTTCAGATACTTATTCCCCAAACAATTGCCCAAAGACAGGGTAAAAGTCCCATAATTCTAATAAGATTATTAAAATTATTTAGTAGAACACTGTCACTTTCCTAATTATCCCTAATTCAAGAACTCCTGTGTTTATATTACTGTTTCACTTGATGTCGTTTAACAAAATGGAGGCATTAGTCAATAGGTATCAATATATACCACGTTATTGAAAGCTTCTGTGCCAGGCCCTCTTTTTCCTAGCTACACTCTTGCCTTCAGTGTTTCATCTAGCCCTACAGCTTTTAATATCTTCTATATGCTGCTTGCTCCCACATCTAAACATCAAAAACTCCAGCCCAAAACTCCCTGCCCCCATCCCCAGATTTGTACTTACATATGTCTACAAATATCTCTATTTGCTTGTCTAGCAGATACCTACATCTTCCCTATGGCAGGCTGAGCATGAGCTAAGTTTGTTTCCTTCTACATAAAATCTCTAAAAATGACATATTGACAGCTAAACTAATAAATCATGCACAGAAAGAAAAATTAGAAAAGGGAGTAAGCAAAGAGAAAACCCTTAGGAATGCCAGAGGATCACAACCTGGACCAAGCAGCTCTGACAGATTTGTGTCTCCAGGTAGCCACAGGGATGTGTGCGTTTGGGTCAGAGAGAATGGCCACATCCAGGCAGCTGGAAAAGCTGGGAGAAATGGACAGCATCTACACCCAGAAAACTAGCCACCCAGGTACAGCACCAGGAAGTATGTCCCACTCTTCCTCAGAGCTCACTGAAAACCAGCCAGAATAGCTTCTCAGCAGGCTCTCCCTTCCCTCCCCTTAGCAGATGAAGGGCCCATATAGACAGTGCTCAACAAGAAATCACCACTTCAAGAATAGATGCACAATCACGCATCTCTAAGCACTAAGGAAAACCGAGAGCCTAAAAACAATACAAGAGCATCAATAAATGAATTGCTTAGAGTGAACAAACAAAGTTAATAGGACAAAGAGAAAAGATCATGAAAATAATGAGTAACTGTACTTAGAAGGATAAAGAAAAATAGCACACCCACAAAAAGGAACATGTTTTTGTACAAAGTATCAATTGGAGATATCAAAAATGAAAAATGCAGTTGATTAAATTAAAGCAAAGCCAATGAATTCTCCCAGAGAGACCTTCAGAAAGGCTGAGACATGGAGGATATATCAAAAAGTCCTACTGTCTGTCTTATAGTAGTTTCACATTGAAAGAAAAGGAAGAATGGGAGTAGGCAATATTTAAAGAACCATTAGATGAGAATTTCCCAAAAATTAAAAAAAGTCCTTCAACTAAAAGTACACACAAAGCCAAACATAATTTAAGACATACCTATTTACAACATTTTGGTATAAAATTTCAGGAATTGAGGATAAAGAGAAAAAATCACAAACATTTCTAGAGGGATATAAAATCAGATTATTAATACTGGAACAAGATTTAGATTGATATCAGTCTTCTCAAAAGCAACCCTGGATGCAAGAAGATGATGGAGCAATATCTTGAAGGAAGTGCTAAGGGAAAGTAATTTTATCCAAGGATTCTACAGCAAGGCAGACATTCAAAGGTGGGGATGAAATTAAGATATGTTTTGATAGAAATTGACACCTAAAGGAATGCCAGTATTCAAAAAGTTTACCAGCTGCAGACATCTGAAAGAATAACTACAACATGCAGTCAAGCAAGGGAAATGTCTCCTGGCCTGAAAAATGGACTCCTCCAAAATGGAGCTCCCCATTCCCCTCCCCCGTTCCTGCCTCTCTCCCAATCTTCTCCATCTCAAGCAATGGCACAACTATCCACCATGACAGTTACTCCTCATTTTCCATTTTCTCTTACATTTAATTCATCATCATATCCTACAGGTTGTATCTTCAAAAATATCTTGAATCTATTCTTTTTTCCCTGTCTGCTCTGCCGCCGCTCAATTTCAAGCCGCTATCATTTTTCTCCTACACTCCTGCAGCAGCTTCCTAACTCCCTGTGCTCCTACTCATCTCCCATCCCTTCTCTCACACAGCCAGAGTGATTTTTTAAAGCTTGAGCTACAAAATGTTACTTTCTGCTCAAAACTCTTCAATAGCTGTACATTGCTCTTTGAATAAAATGCCACCACTGTGGAACACCCTGGAAAGGTGGGGCTTACCTGGTTCTAGTCTCTTTCTCAAATATCATCTTGTATGATTCTCTCCCTTGCTCCTTATGCTTCAGTGGTCCTGGCCTCCTATTCTCAAACTCACTCACTCCTTTTCCACCTCAGAGCATCTACTGTCCCCTCCAACTGGAATGTTCTTCCACCACTCTTCATGTAGATGGTTCATTGAGGCTTAGCTCAAATGCTGCTTCCTCTGCCTTTTTCTGGTACTTGCTTTATAACACCCTATTTATTTTTATGCATAATACTTATCACAACCTGTAATTATTTGTTTTTACTATGTTATTGTCTATATTCCCCACTAATATGTAAGCTGGGGACAGTGATACTACTTGTGTTGTTTTTCAAGTTTCCTTTACCTTAAAGGAGCTCATTTTGCTCTGGGCAGATAACACTGTTCCTGACATAGAACAGTTGGAAAATAGCTACATTCCCTAATTGAATGGACCCCAAAAAGTATATGAGAAAGATCTTGAATCGTGTCAGGAATTGAGGTTCTTACAATTCCTTTACAGACATTCACACAAAGACAATTATCTAATAGACTAGAAGCAAGAGAGTGTGCAGGTGATAAGCTAACCAAGATCACAGATGGAGATGATGGGTCCCCTGAGATAAAATTACCATAGATAAGAAAGAAATTTGAAAGGTTAGCTGGACTGAGCCTGGCATTGAGGCTGTGCTCATCTACCCTCCCCTTTGCTCAGCCCCCATCTCGGTACTTGTACCATTTGAGAAGGAAAGGTGGTGGCAAGTCTAAACCATCCTGCTGTGGAATTTTCCTCTGAAAGAGCTAGGCTTAGGAGAAGAAGGGTATTCCCTACAATTCAGAGAGGAAGTGATGAGCAGCAGAGACTCAGGGGACGTTGCCAGTCTGGACGAATGTGGTTGTCTGGAGGCAGTCAGCAAACAGAGAATGTCACCTTGAGTGCAGCACAGTGACTGGGAGCATGGGGGACTGTGGGGCTGCAGGCAGGGTCTCTAAAAACACATGTTGAACTCCTGCCTCCTCCACACACAGATCGACAACCAGCCCCTTCCTTACCAGGGTCTCTAAGGGGACAATGATCTTTTTGTAGGAGTCACAACTGGATGGGATCAGCCACGTTACACATTTGACACTCAAGGGGTTCTCAGAAACGTTTGGGGAGAACACATTCAGAAAAATCAAGATGCCATACTAATCTAGAGTTGGGGGCTCAGAGTGCTGAACTGTGGAGATGCTCAGAACTGAGTCACAACTTAGGAATGCAAACATGCAAAGGCATAGTTTCCCTGTTTATGGAGACCTAAACTAATTAGAGTAAAAAATAATAGTAATGACATAAAAAAAAACTTATTGATTCTTCTATGTCAGGGCTCTGCTAAATTCTTTACACACTTTATCCACTCAAGCTTTTCCGTAATCATGTAAGTACAATGATTATCATTTTTTAGATGAAGGCAATGAAGCTTGTAATGATAATGTGACTTATCTAAACTGGTAAGGTTTGGAGCCAGTAGTTGAATCCAGACAGTCCAGAGGTTACCTGCTTAACCATTGTGCTCACTGACTTCCTAACAGTATTGAGAAAACAAATCTATTAAACATTAGAGTCACAATGTGGCTTATAGATATCCCCCAACCATAAGTAAACCTGCAGTTGTTCCTAGGATTACTGGGGACAAATCATGGCTACACAGGACACACAGGACATTGAGGCAGTGTCTCCACAGAGGGGACTGGTAGTTAGCTATTGGCTGCTTGGCCACCCTACTCTGAGAAGTGAAGGAGGAACCAAGCCTTGGAGTAGAACTGCTGCTGGATCAGGGGGATAAAAAATAGGAATATTAACAGGAATGCCCATATTTGCCTAGCGGAGTCAAGGGAAGGATTCTTGGGGCAATAACATTTGAATAGACCCTGGGCTAAGAATATAACATAAGAGTACCACAGTCATATGACTTGGGTTGAGGATCAGAAGTCTAGTCCATGGGAAAACAGATGTGGGTAAGACAGGATTATAGGACTGGATATCTGGACAACTATATATGCTACTCAGACCAAAACTCTAGAAGGTAAGATGGGAACTTAGTAAAATGACATATTAGTAAGAAGGCAAAATCCAATTAACAAAACTGTGGAATAAGGTCAGAGTGGCATCAACCAGTAAGTTGGCTTGAAACTAATTCCTTGAAAATTGAACTAGAGCTTTGACTCCCCTAAAAACAGTATTGATCCCAACAAAAGAAACTGGGTTGAGCCTCCAGGAAGGTTCCCAGTCACAGAAGAGGAAGAATGCAAAAAAAATAACTAGGCATTTGCCGCTATCTAGTAATCTAGTTTCTGGTATTTTTTTCTTTGCTGTGTTCTCAAGTCTCACATGAAAGTTTTCCCTCCTTCAGTCCCCAACATAATCACACTCCCTCTGGTTGGTGAATAAATGTTTTTTTGTTTGTTTTAAATCAGGCAGCATGGTTGAAGTATTATTAAGATATGAAATACTCTTGCCCTTGTCTTTTTTTGGGGGTGGGGTATTGGTAATTTTATTTAATTTCAAAATATTAAGAAGTAATTTCTGCAGTATGGGTACCACCTCTTCTTTGTAAGTCTAATAAAATTTGTCTGTGAATCCATCTGGTCCAGCTGGTCCAGGGCTTTTTTTTGTTGGAAGCTTTTGTGTTACTTCTTCAATCCCGTTGCTTGTTATTAGTCTGTTCAGGGGTTCTATTTCTTCCTGATTAAGTCTTGGGAGGTTGTGTGTTTCCAGGAATTTGTCCATTTCCTCTGTTTTTGAGTTTATATGAATGGAGATTTTCATAGTATTCATAGATGATATATTCTTTTTCTGTGGTATAACTTGTAATATCTCCTTTTTCATTTCTGATCCAGTGTACTTGGGTCCTTTCTTCTATTTCTGGTTAATCTAGCAAGAGGTCTATCAATTTTGTTTATCTTTTCAAAGAACCAACTTTTTGTTTCATTGATCCTTTGTATGGTTTTTTTTGTTTTCCACTTTGTTTAGTTCTGCTCCACCTTAGTTATTTCTTTTCTTATGCTGGCTTTGGGTTTGGTTTGCTCTTCCTTTTCTAGTTCTTTGAGATGATTCGTTAGATTGTTGATTTGTGATCTTTCTGTCTTTTTGATGTAGGAATTTAAGGCTATGAATTTTCCCCTGAAGAATGCTTTTGCTGAATCCCTTAGATTCTGATACCTTGTGTCCCTTCTGTCATTTAGTTTAAGGAATCTTTATTTCCATTTTAATTTCATTATTGACCCAATAATTAATCAGCAGGAGATTGTTTAATTTCCATGACTTTGTGCAGAATTGTGTTTTACTCTTGGAGTTTATTTCTAGTTTTATTCCACTGTAGTCTGAGAAGATGCATGGTATGATTTCTATTTTTTAAAATTTGCTGAGACATATTTTGTGACCTAAGATATGATCTATCTTGGAGAATGCTCCATATGCTGATGAAAAGAATGTATATTCAGTAGTTCTGAAGGTGAAATGTCCTTTAAATATCTGTTAGGCCCATTTGTTTTATAGTACTGGTTAAGTCCAATATTTCTTTATTTTCTACTTGGATGTTCTGCACTTTTCTGCCAGTGGGGTGTTGAAGTCCCTGCAATTATGATGCTTTTGTTTATCTCTTTGCTTAGATGTGGTAGGGCTTGCTTTATGAATCTGGGCACTCCTGTATTAGGTGCATACATATCCAACCATATACACTGAGGAAAAAGAGCCCTATTTAACAAATGGTACTGGGAAAATTGGATAGCCACATGCAGAACAATGAAATAGGATCCATATCTCTCAACACCCACAAAAATTAATTTAAGGCTTAAATGTAAGGCATGAAACCATAAGAATTTTAGAAGAAAATGTTGGAAAAACTCTTCTTGATATCAGCCTAGGCAAAGAATTATAAAGAAGATCTCAATGGCAATCACAGAAAAAAACAAAAATAAATAAATGGGATTTGATTAAATTAAAAGGCTTCTGTATAGACAGAGAAATAATCAACAAAGCAAATATTAGTAGACAACTAACCAAATGGCAGAAAATATTTGCAAACTATACATCTGATAAAGGGCTAATAATCAGATTCTACAAAGAACTCAAGAGAATCAGCAAGGAAAAAACAAACAACCCCATTAAAAAGTGGGCAAAGACACGAACAGAAGATTTTTAAAAGAAGATAAACAAATGGCTGATAAACATTTGAAAAAATGCTCAATGTCACTAATCATTAGGGGAATGCAAATTAAAACTGCAATGAGATATCACCTTATCCATATTAGAATGGCTTTCATTAAAAAGTCCAAAAACAATAGATGCTGGCATGGATGCAGAGAGAAAGGTATGTTTACACACTGTTGGTGGGACTACAAATTAGCACAACCTCTATGGAAAACAGTATGGAGATCCCTCAAAGAACTAAAAGTAGACTTACCATTTGATCCAGCAATCCCACTACTGGGATAAGTCATTTTATCAAAAAGACAACTGCATTTGAATGTGTTCTGCAGGACAATTAACAAGTGCAAAGATGTGGAATCCACCCAAGTGCCCATCAATTCATGAATGGATTAATAAAATTTGGTATTTATGTACTATGGAGTACCACTCAACCATAAAAACATGAATTAATACCTTTTTCAATAATCTGGATGGAACTTGAGACCATTTTTCTCAGTGTAGTATCTCAAGAATGGAAAAACCAACATCAATGGACTTGCTATTAAATTTAAGCTAACTGATGAGCACACATGTCCATAGAGGGAAGCAGAACTCAGTGGAAATCAACCAGTGGGGATGGAGGAAGAGGGGAGGGGCAGAAACCTACATAATGGCTATAATGATCATAATTTGGGTGATGGGTATGCCTATAGCTGGGACTCAAGCATGACAAAAGAGATCCATGTAATCTAAAACATTGGTAACCTCTTAATATTTTGAAATTAAAAAAAAGAAGTTAAGCAACGGAGAAATGGAATATCTACAAACGGTCTATAATCAGAACTATGATTAAGAAAATATCAGTGAGAAGAAGCAGGGAGTCTGCTTTGAAGTCTGTTCAATGGCTTAGGAAAGAGGTTCCAAAGGCTTGGGCTGGGAGGCTTTTGGGATTATTTTTGTTTCTGGATCATGATGCTGGTTACATGAGTATTCTCAGTTTCTGAAAATTCATGGTATGCAATTATCATGTGCATATCATATTCTAATAAAAAGCAAAATAAAAAAGTTGATCTCTCTGAAATGCACCAACATTTTCCAGACTCATAAGACAAAACCCAGAAGGTGGCTGGGTGCAGTGCCCCACACCTGTAATCCCAGCACTTTAGGAGGCCAAGATGTAAGGATTTCTTGAGGCCTGGGGTTCAAGACCAGCCTGGGCAGTACAGTAGACTCCGTACAAAAATTTAAAAATTACCTAGGCATCATGGCGTGCACATGGAGTCCTAGCTACTTGAGAGGCTGATGTAGAAGGATCACTTGATTCCAGAAATTCAAGGTTACAATGAGCTATGATGGTACCACTGCACTCTAGCCTAACTGACAGTGTGACAGTGAGAACTTCTCTCCAGAAAAAAACAAAATCAAAAAACCTAAAAGGCTAATATTTTAATTTGTGATGAAAAATACAATTATTTGAACAATTTCCTTATCTGAATCTGTAGGCAAAACTACATAGGAAGCCAAAATACAATCAGAACGTGGTTGGGTGACAGTGGAATCAGAACAAATAGAGTTATTAACGTGAAATTGATGACTGATGTCATTAAGCTCAGTTAGCATAATTCACTCTTCCTCACTCCATAGACACAGTCTTGAATACTCAGGTTTCTGAGCTGTGCACCATCTTCCATGGAGATTGGTAGAAAACTGTTATGTCTCATTGCTCTTCTGTCTTTCCTCTGCTGAACAATCTGCCGGGATGGACACAATTTTTTCTTGTTATTTGCTGGAAATGTTTTAACGCCTTCAATAAAATCTTGGGAATAAAGTTATTTTGAGGTTATGTTCTATGTCCTATTCTATAATATATATTACAATTGACTAAAGAAATTTCCAAACTTTTTGAGGAAATCCACATTGTTATTCCCACATAAAACCAACAACATCTAGGTGACTCTGGATGTAGCACTTAGATTGTGTTGAAAGACGACCTAGAGGCTCCACACTTTGGAAGAATGTTATACGCTTCCATTAACTGAGACAAACATGGCAGGAGCAGGAGCAGGATTGTGGAGGATGATGATAGTTGCAGTTTTGCACAGGTTAAGTTTGAAGTGAGCCAGCCAGTTGCATTCACTCTGTATCCCAGAAATCCTAGAAGATAATACAGTTTGAGGTATAAATATTTTGATCACTTTGCTCTGAGGGAGACTAAAATTATAGGAATCATTGAAATTACCAAGGGAAAGAGGAGGAGGAAAGAAGCATCTTGAATTCAGGACTTGTGGAGTTATGATAGTTTAGAGAGAGAAAGAAGAGAGGTTAACAATATAGAGCAGATAAAATGTCCAACGATCTAGGAAGACAGGAAAAAGTGTCAAGAGAATGTAGAACCAGCATTATAATAATAATATTGCATTATCCAAAATATTGGGCCTCGGATTCGAAAAATTTCTTCTCCAAATTTAAAGATTCAGGGAAATCTATTCATTAGATGAATGATATGTAAAACCCCATCCCACACTTCACTCCAAACTCAGCGTGAGCAGGTGAAGTTGAGATTAATTTAAAAAATGATACCTTGTACCACTGCTTTGACTTATATTGAGTCATAATGTTAATATATGTTTTACTCTGAAATAATATTAAAAGCAAGCATGAAAGTTACAACAGAGTAGAGCGTTCCTTTTAGTGATAATAGAATCCTTTGAAGGAATTCATTGAGTAGCAATGTCTACAGGGTGTTTTTGGATTTTGTCTTCAATTTAGGATAGACAAGATACGTGTATTCATTGTTATGCGGGAAGAAGAAGGTAGAAAGAAAGAAAAAATCCAAAATATTGAAAATCACTCAAACCACGTAGGAAGTGGGGCATCATGGAACGAGTATATAAACTGAAAGGAAGGCTTGTGACAGAGAGATGATACATCTTTATCCTAGAAAACAGAAGAAAAAAATGAGTGAAGAAACATGAAAAGATGGAGAAGAGTGAGGCTTGAGGAACCGCTGCCAGATGATTTTCTGTGACATAATATGTAATGTCTGCTATGAAGGTAACAAAGTAGCTGAGGACCTTGGTGCAATTAGAAAAGATCTGGAACATCCTCTAAGGAGACTGTAAGTGCATAAAGGGATTGCTGAGCCATTATTAGAGAGCCCATAAGAGGCCATACTGCATAAATACATAGCAGAGTCTTTTTCAAAAAATAAAATTTATTTTTTAGAGCACTTTTAGATTCACAGCAAAGTTGACCTGAAGGTTCAGAAATTTCTCCCATAACCCCTCCCCATATATTCTCTGCCCATAGTGGAATCCTTTAACATGTTTAAGTAAGTTTTTTCTAGCATCACTCAACAGCTGTAACTGGAAAATATTTTTAGAAATAAAAGGAAATCAGGAACATAGAAGCTAGTAAAATAGTTTCTAAGTATAATTCCTTAGGGGGAAAAAATGCAAGGTTTAGGCCTCAAAAATGGTAGGGTTTTGTTTTGTTTTGCATTCTTTTGTTTTGTTGTTTCATAATAAGCTGAAAGCTATTAGTGGGTTGCTGAAGTGGAATGCTGAAACTGCTTGACGGAATTTAGGAGATTTAGTAACTCCAGAACAATGGAGTCATTGACATGGGTTTTTGAAGTCATCAAAAATAACCACATAGAAGATGAACATATCTGTACACTATGTGCATCAAAGAAGTTAACGTAGTGTTCTGGGGACAGGTAGGTGAAAACAGAAATAAAGAACAGGGGAAGGTTTTAGGGCAAAGAGAAATGAGGGAGGGAAACAAAACAAAACAAAATATCTTGTACAGAAGCAAGAAGAATGTCACTCACTGCTTCTTACACTCAAGATTTGGAAGATAGCATATCCACCCCTACCGAAAAAATGTTAAAGAAAAATGTGCCAACTGGTTTGTTGTATTTTAATAAAGACTGTTATGGCTGAAGTTGTATTTGGAGAATTTCTGTTGCCATCTCCTTAGATATTTTTCTGAACTGTTTATTTGTAGGTTTCAAAGGTGAGTTTTGATGAATTTTTACATTCCACATTCAATTCAGACAGCAAAGTCACATGTTGATAAACTTACTGACACTCAATCTGCTTATCACTGTTTCTCTGCAAACCCCAAATTACATATAAACAGAAAAACTAATCAACTGAAGCAGAAACGCAGTATCAATTAGGTTGGTGCCTGGGAACTGAAAAAGAGCAAACAAAATTAATTTCAATCAGTTTGGTAATAAAAACTCAAAAATGTATAATAACTTGAAATGACTATGCCAGAGAGTAGTGTGATTGGTAAGGAATTTTTATATAAATGTTTAAAATCCTTCAAACAGTATTCCTATTTGTATTTTGTTATCATTTTAAAATTATGCTTAACATCACCATTAAAATAGGTAAGATTATCTGAAACAGGAAATTGAGCTTTTCAAACATACATCTGTTTCTCTTTTGTGGCTGCAATCAACTGTTGCAAATGTTTCAAAACTTGAAAAAAGTAACAATAATACCAATAACCATTTATTGAACATTTGTTACATATATTTAAATAGTTTGTTTAATCATTCAATGTGATGAAATTTACTGTATTAAAGGACTTGCAGGTAAGAAAATGCCAGTGATAGTGGGTTCCTGAAATTACCTTCAAAAGTGCTCTGTGGGAAAAAGAATAGGTTTAAATGCATAGCAAGCCAACAAAGTGCCATCCCTTAATCACCTGGATAGAACCAGTCAAGTAAAGCACAGGAGGAGCTACATACTGTCTGGTACATGGAAGGGGAGAACCAGAAGCACAGATTCTGGGCAGGGAAAATACAGAGATAATGATAATGCCTCTTTTGCTCAGTCATCAACCTTGCAGCAGGGCCAAGCTATGGTTTGGAGAAGCTTTGAGTGAAGTTGGAAACCTTAATTATTATGTGGGACTGAACATATTAATTACTAAATTCATATTTTTACTAGAATTTATTATTTTACTATCGAGAAATTTTATTGCAATTTTTCTTAAATTTCATCCAACAGATATAGAGGTATCAACCAAAAAGAAAATGAGCTTGTAAAGTCAGTAAAAAAAGAAAAGGATGTAGCAGATTTCTGATTTTAATTTATGTGTCTCTTTTGTTCAACATAGCAGTTATACCTATATAATAAATCCAGTTTACTTAGCCTAGCATTTAAGACCTATAAAAAAACAGACCCCATTTTTCTTCCCTGTTTAATGCATTCCCCAAATTATCCTTCTCTCCTATAGTTTAGAGGTATGCACAACCACCAGACACTAGACAATTTTGAGTTTGTGTTCAAGGTGGTTGATCTAATGAAAATTTCTATACTATATTGCTAAAATATAATTTTTAAAAAGTTAAAAACATAATTATGCAAATATAAGATGGACATCTGAAAAAAAGATTTTATTTAACTCACACATACAAAATAAATAGAAAAGCTGAAAAAAAATTCCAAATATGTTTAAGACTTGTTAATATCTCATATTAACATAGGACAATAAAATCCAACATTTAGGGTTATTATTGGCACTGAATTGAAATAAATTCTATCTTTACTGGAAAAAAATATTTTCATTTCTATCAATATGAATCATTTATGTGAATCACTATTCTGAAAGTTAACTTCTACCCTTACAGATTTGAAAACAGCCTACTCAATATGAAGCCAACCATAAGTGCACAACCCCAACCAACTAAATTTTACTCAGCATAGAACGAACAACCAACAATCTCTCTTGCCCATTTTCATAACTTGGACTATTTTATAACACCATTAACAGCCTGGCAAACATTCATTCATCACTCAAGACTCACCCCAATTGCTATCTATTCTATGAAAATATTTTGAATGCCTCCAGGCAAGCTTGAGATACCACTCCACTCCCTGTGATTCCTCTATTATATCACCTGCATCATACTTTACATCATACTTTACAGTTACAGGTTAGTAACTGTGCATGGCTTTTTCTCGCTCCTCGATAACGAATAGCGCTCCTGGCATATGGAATCATGGTTAAGTTGCACTGTAATTAGAGAGCCCTGGTTCGAAGCCTGGCTCCATCGTGCAGTAGCTGTATAACCTTGGACAAGTTGTTTAACCTGTCGGAGTTTTATTGATCTCATCTTTGAAATGAGAATAATGTCTAACACAAAGTTTTATTGTGAGTAGTAAATGAAGTAAAACATATAAAACATTTATTACAATGCAGCCTCTCAATAAATAGTGGTAGCAATAGTAGTAAAGATATCAAGAACACAGAAAATGGTAGAAGGAAATGAAATGTAGATACACAAGGTTAAACTCATGAGCTCTGAGAATTTCTCAGAACGTGTATTTTATGTGTGACTTGGTATATTCCACTAGGCCATGGAAGATCTTTAAATCTGAGTTGAAAATGAAAATCCTACTGGAAGTAGATGCTGAAAAATGTACAAATCATTGACTTTATCCAATTATGTTAATCATAGTAATTTATAAAACAATTCACCTTTCTTCAAAAATTTAGTTCAAAGGAAATTTTCTGTATGTTTCTTTTCTTTTTTTTTTTTTAATTGGGGGAAAACTACAAAGCATTTACAGTACAATGTTTACAGTCACAATTTGTAGTGAGCTGATTTCCCAAAATATATTACCACTCAAGTTGACTTATCTTGTTACATTCTAAAACCTACTGTGTCAAAGTAGTCCATAGAGTACATACACAGTGCTCCAACTGTATCTACATACAACCAACACTCCATTTTAAGTGTACAATTAAATGATTTTCAGTGAATTTACCGAGGTGTACACAGTGTACTATATGTTTCTTTATTCTTTTACTTTATACACTATACAAAATAAATTTCCTGAAATTGTATAATTTTCAGGCCCTGCTACCCGGATATTATTGACACTTAAAAAAAAAAAACTTGTATAGAAATGTAATGGTTATCTTTAGAAAAACATGACTTAGTGAAAAACTTTTATTTTAATGATTGCGTAGAAAACTACAATTCTATGCACAAGAAATGATGCTGGAGAAATTAGAGGCACTATGGTTCCCAGCAGGGTACTTACACTCATTTGAGTGTTCTCACAGAAGAAAATACAACATTTATTTATTAGAAAACCTGTTTTATTGAATTTCTTGCAAACCATCAGCCTTTTCATTTGGGGGGAGAGGGGGAGAATGAACAAAAATTAAGTGTGCTTTAAAGACAGACAGAATGGAAGCCTGAAATAGGGCAACATATAACTTGAATGTTTCATGTAGGTTTATCTTCAACCCAACAAAACAAGTAGAAAAATCACATCAATTTGTTCTCCAAAAAATTATACCACTTCAACACAGTAGTTAGAGTCCAGAAAAGTTTTCTCTAAGTTGGATGTTTATAAATTGCATCATATTTTAAAAGCACTGGCAGAACTAATATTTCAAAGAAATCCTAAGTTCAGTCTATTTTTATAATGCAGAAATTCAATGGTTTTTCCTTTTTTCCTATTTTATGAATTTCTATTTTCATAAAACAAAACCAAAAGTTGACTGATTCCAGGTTATTTGTTCGGAACAATCTGTATTCTGATACCAAATTTGCAATTCCAGTATATAATTGTAAATTGTGCTGTCATGGTAATAAATATATCTAACACATTGAGGCCTTGCTTTGTGTCAATGTACCAAGTGCTTTTTCTGGACTATCTCATTTGATTTTCACAATACACAGATAAGGTACATCTTTTTATTATCTCAATTTTACAAAAAGAAAATAGAGATGAGGTAATTTTCCCAAATTTAATGAATGAGCCTAAATCAGGTACAGTAAGTTTGACACCAAAGCCGGTCATTTGCAGATGTACGATTCATCTTTCCCTGCTTTAAAGACCCTGAGAGAGTATTTATTTCATACCTGAAAGAAAGATTTGTTTATCAAATATGTAAAGATAAAACTCCTCATTTTGAATGGCTCAGTATAAACAAGTTTAAGAAAAAAAAACTATTTCTCCTTTAATCTTAGGAAATTTAAAAGCCTTTCTTTGGTAGTATAAAGAAAGTAAAGCTCACTTTATTTTTAGATTTTTCTGAAAGGATTTGGGTTGCTTTGATTCTGAATTTGCGTCAATGGAAAACACACTTAGACAGTTGTTGACGCTACTAAATTCATCTATCAGTGGTGGGTTCAAGTTTTAGGGATAATGAAACAGTCAGGAGACTAAATAATGAGATGAATGTGGGCTCCTTAAATAAAACTAACAAGGCTTATAAAGAGGTCAGCTTAGTAGAGCTGTAAGATGGCACATCAGGATGGCCATGATTCCTATCTCATTTCTTGGTCTCATCAGAAATACTGCTTAATTATGCATTATCAAGAGGAATAAATTAGACAACCTAAGAGAAATAGACTTCTTTCTTTAAAAATAATGAATGCATGACATAATTATCTTCCCAGAATTTCAATTAATAATCAAGAAATTTTGTTGAAATTCAAAGAGTTTGCAAGAATGAGGTCAGATGCCAAAAGAGATGTGGGTTGGTAAGCAGCTCTCAATGATTGTAACCCAATCCTTCCCTATTTATTTCTCCCTTTGTAACCCTGCCATGAAATACTAAGCAGGTGGCCTATGACTGTCAGCATTGCTTTAACAACAGGACTATAATCTAACAGAAGACAACATAGTGAGAAATTGCCCAAAGATGGGTTACAGTTATTGAAGAGAATAATTTGTTGTCTTGAAGATCTGTGAAACTTTGTCTTCCAGATTTTAAAATTTAGCTGTTTTTTTTTTTTTTTTTTTAGATCCTAAATGTGAAAAAATTCACTTCAGGACTCTGAAGTAGTATACCCTCTGACTTTATTAAATTTTTTAAGAAAAGAAAATGATATGAGGTTAATAAGAGGATCTATTTGTAAAATGGAAAAAAATGAATCACGAAGAATTTAAAAACTTACTAAGAAGACAGCAATTAGCAGCACTGGTATGTGATTGTGTCTTTCATGTATGATAATCACAGCATTTTACAATTCGAAGGATTAATATATTAAAATTTAAGCTAATCTAGCTGTTTTAATTGCCTTGTCAATTATTCAATTATTTAAATTGGCTAACTTATAAATCATATTTAGGTCTAAACTTTTCTTTCAGAGTTGACCCACGATCTTAGATTAGTGGCTTAAATCAAGAAGTTCTATTTGGCTGCGCTTGTAAATGTGAAATCCTCCAAATCACAAACTATTTCTGTTGTTTAATAATTATGTAGGAAAAGAGCTGTGGCTTGTACATGACTATGTGAGAAACCATCCTACTCTTCATTTCTCCAAAGACAGGAAACCTAAACAATGTCACTTCCTTTTAGTCATATTAATTTACTCATTGACAATAAGTGCATTTTCTGTATTATTGCTAAATGTAATTCTGAAGCCTTAGAACTAGATTCTTTTTTTATGGCACAAAAGGCCATGTCACTTAGAAACCAATCATTAAGAGCAGAGTGGATGCTGCCCCCACTCCCTAAGATTGATGAATCACAGTGAGGGTGACTTCACTGTAATCCATTATCTCCAACATAACTCATAACAAAAGGAAAAAGGAAAAACAAATGCCTTTTTCATGGATTAAAATGTTAGTAGGTGCATCATCCTTTTTTCCCCTACATTACACAATTCCATAAAGAGAAGTGAAATTGGAGTGGCATTACATTCCAAAGTAATGCTAATGTATCTGTAATTAACAACAACAACAAAAAAGACACAAGATTTTTTTGTTGTTGTTATAATTACAACCGGTGCATGCTGGGATTCTCAAGTTGGAATGAGTATTCTGGAATAATAAAATAAAAGGTATTTCTTTTCATCATTACCATCAAAGTACACATAGCTAAGAAATCTGCCATTAGATGGAAGATTAGCTGTGACACTGATTTTAGTGTTTACATGATTAAGTGCCCTTGTGTGTGGTCTAATGTATGTTGGGAGATGCTTCAATTTCTGAAGGTGAGACATTGAAAATACAAAGTAACAGTGAGGAAGAAGATAAAAGCTTGCATGTGGCAAAACATTTCATAGGAAAAGAATCATCTGGTAGTGACTATCATATTTATGGGACAAGAATCTATCCCTTTGTACCTTATGAAAACTCAAAGAAAAGTAAAACGAAGAATGTCTTCAAATCTTTACTGGAAATATATTCTCTAAATGAACACAAAACAATTATCAGTTAATTTTTGTGTAATTTATATTTTATTGATCAGAGATAGCAAGTAAAGTGCAGCAGTGTATTAGTACTTCTATTATTTTCATAACAAACTACCACAAATGTAGTGGCACAGAACAGTATCAATTTATTCGATTACAGTTCTGGAGGCCCACTTTTAAAATCAGATCTGCTGGGCTGTGTTCCTTCTCGAGTCTACAGGGGGAAACCTGGTCCCTTGCCTTTTCCAGTTTCTGGATCCTGCCTGCATTGCTTGGCTCAAGGACCTTCCAATTTCTTTCTTCTGTTATCATATTTCCTACTTATCATTCTTTCTCTTGTCTCCTTATTTTAAACACCACTGTGATTATATTTAGGGCCCACCTGGATAATCCAAGATAATCTCCCCACCTCAAAATCCTCAATTTAATCACATCTACTAAGAGAATCACAAACTGAGATTAGTCAAAAGTGTTCATTGGAGCTGAAATATCAGCTCCATGTAGAGCCATGGTACATAAGAATCACCGGAAGAGCCATTTAAAAGTACAGATTTAGAATATAATGAAACGGTTTTGTATTTTCTTGAATTTCCATATAAAAGCAGACAAAACTACTATAGAGCAAAATAAAAAACAGACAGCATTTACAATAAAACTACATGACAAGATACCCCACAAATGCACACATATTAGCAGGTGGGGGCAAACTGCCAACAGCCACAAGAACTGTAGACTACTGATATGGGATCTGATCGAATCAATGGCATATTTGACAGACCTGAGAGCAAGAGAACACCAAATAGCCAACAGATAGTTCTCAAAATATTCAGGGACCAATAGCTGAAACGGAGGGATTTTTTTCCCCCTACAACAAGAAGTGAGTCAGCTCAAGGGATGCACAGAAAGATGGTCTGAATTGGGATGAAACAGACTTTCCCCTGTGAACTCTCAAACTGACCCACCAGAGCACCCTGCTGGAATAGGAATCTACATTAAGGAGTAATTACTGGTAGTGGGATCAAAACTGATCAGGGCAGAAGCAAGGAAGAGAAAGAATCAAGCAGAGAAAGTTGACAGGGCCATAAAATCCAAGAAAAAGAACTACCATATATACATATTTTTTAACACTAAACACACACACTTGTAGAAGAAAAGATCTGTGAAGTGAGATAAGCTACCTAAACCAAGACCCTTTCTGAAAACAGAAAAAGGAGAAGGAGAAGGAGAAGGAGAAGGAGAAGGAGAAGGAGAAGGAGAAGGAGAAGGAGAAGGAGAAGGATAAGGAGAATGAGACTTAGAATAATTACAAAAATTATAATTATAGTTGTTTAGAAAAAAAAA
>CAUYRT010078532.1:0-90097 GCA_963574885.1 Lepilemur ruficaudatus
TACCCCCCACCCCCCAATTCCCCAGTGTTCACTTCCACCCTTTGAGCACCATATTGTTAATCAGTCAATACCAATTTGATGGTGAGTACAAGTGGGGCCCATTCTTCGGGTCTTGTGTCACCTCACTTCGAATAATGGGCTCAAGCTTAATCAAGGATAATATAAGAGGTTCTAACTTACTGTCATTTCTTAAAATTGAGTAATATTCCATTGTGAACATATACCAGATTTTAACAATCCACTCATGCATTGACGGCACTTGAGTTGTTTCCATGACCTAGCAATAGTGAATTGTGCTGCCATAAACATTCGGGTGCAGATGTCTTTATAACAGAATGTCTTATGCTCTTTTGGATAGATGCCTAATAATGCTATTGCTGGAGGAATCTGAGGCTTTTGAGCGTTTCCTCCGGCAAAGCCATCCTGTGTTTGCTGCCTGTTGTATGTCATTATCATTTTTAACCACTAGGTGTCGCCAGCCAAACCTCATAGCGTTTCTCAGGCCTGGGACACTGAGGTAAACAAAAATTTTGAGTAATTTATAAAATTCTATTCAAAGACATTTAAGAAGTCCTCAGTATATGGATACACACAAAATATCAGTTTTTAAGAGCTATAGAGGCAGATATTTTCATCCATTGAAAAAAATCTCTACTCGCCCATAACACAAAGATGAATAAGAAAGTCATAACATGTAACCAAAATGTTTGTACCCCCATAATATCCTGAAATAAAAAAATAATAAATAATAAAATAAAATAAATAAAGATTAACTCACTTAGTAGCATGATATATTATACTGAAAGTCTAAATTACGGATTGGAGAGAACAGTATTTTCAAGGGAATCTAATTTTATGAGTATAAAAAGAATTGTACTCAAGACTGCCCTTTCTATTTGGTTTTTTATTATATTCTGCCCCAGGGTAAGAATAATGGATTTGTATAAGGAGTCATTAATGGGGGGGAGATGGGAAAGCTTATCTTTATGTCTAAAATTCTTGCCAGAGAAGACTATACATATATACAAAAATACTCTCCTCTGCCAGAACACTTCCTGATTTTGGTTTTATTCAAAACATAATTTTCAACTGACTATTGTTTCATCCTTGGTCAGCCCTCCTCACTGCGACAGAATTGTCCTCATTCATTTATTACAAAGTTACCAAGTGACTCTCTTCTTCTACCCTGGAACTTTACTATCCTCCTTATTCCAAGAACTGAAGGTGCCTGTTAAACGGCAGATGGCAGGCATAGCTCCTGATAAGATATGTGTGTACGGAATTAAGACAGGCAAAATCAGTAAGTGACATTCTGTGCTCGTTTTCTGCTTGCTGTATGTCTCAGGTTTCTGCTTCCCACACAGCCAGGTCATGGTGCTAGCGCACCCTCTGTCTTTGTCGCTCTCCTAATTAAACATGGCTTGCTGTGAGGATATCCCCTCACGTGGCACCTTCCAGACACTTCTATCAGTTCTCTGCCCCCACTGTGCAATCTCTAGCTGTCTGTTTCTCTGTCCTCTTTTCTTCAGCAGGGGACCTCCCCAGGCCTGCCCTTGCTTCCCAACTCCCCTAGACCGCTTCCCTCAGCCCTCCCCATGCCATCAGAGCCCCTACTGCTGAGCCCTGCCTGCATCTCGACTGGCTGTTGTAGCACAGCAACCCAGGCAGTCACCTACATGTAACGGTGAGTCACCACCATTTCTGTTCTTTCTTCCTTCCCTCTTCCATAATCTTCCCAGGGAGCTTTGCTCCTTTAAACAAATCTCTAAGTGGTAGAATTTTAGGAAGAGTTGACAAGATATTGAGGGCAGGGATGATGAGTGAGAAGATCAACCTGGACTTGTCCCTTAAATTGTATCCCAGTTTTCTCTCCTCAGGAGCAAGGTATGTTCTGGGACCATGTATGAAGGACCAGTTCCCTTCCTTCAACAGGGAAACTTCTATGAAAACATTTTGAAGGCCCATAGACCAATGATTTCCAGTGAAATGACACATCCGTGAAAGCCGCAGGGAAAAGGGAAGTAGTTTTCTTCTCAGACTCGTCCTCTGGTGGAAGGAAGAGTCACAGTGAGGGAGGCTTACATAAGCCTTGGCATCATCATAGTTCTAATCTTTTTGTCCCACTCAGGGGACTGTGACAAAGCAGCACAATTATGGAGCCTATCTCAAGCACGCCCCAGGACCTCACCTCATTCCCATTCCTTCTTCCTGATAATGGAGGAGATAGTGAAGAAGGTGTGGAGGTTCCCTTGGAGGAGACTGGAGCACCGTGTACAGCTGCAAAGAAGCCTCTGTCCCCTCCTCATTCCTATTTCCCCTGTGACTCCTTCCCCATTAAAGCTTAGTTGCTTGTGATAAATTAAAAAAGAAAAAAGTAACCCCCAGCATTCAAAAGCTGGCAGTAGTAACATCTAGCCTGTATAATGCTCCCATTAGACAACCTCACAGAATGTCAAATTTACACAAGTTTACTCTCCAACCACAATAAAATAAGACAAAATCAAGGCCACTTTTTAATTTTGTTTAAGCACTTAAAAAAATGAGGTCACTGTGCAACCCACAGAATACCAAGCATCCCTCGCTCTTGCTAAATGAATGACTGTTCTCCCCTACTTATTCCTATTTCCCCGTCACTCCTTCCCCATAGAAGCTTAGTCGCTTGTGATAAATTAAAACTTAAAAAAAAAAGAGAGTAACCCCCAGCATTGGAAAGCTGGCAGCACCCACAGCTAGGCCATATAATGCTCCCGGTAGACAATTTCACAAAAACCTCAGACAGAAAAAAACAAGGTGAGTGCATAACTCACAAAATATCAAACATCCTCTCTTACTAAAAGAATGACTGCTATGCTATATTGAATGCACAAAATTGCTTCCTCTCCAGTCTTCTTAAAAATAAACTTAAGTTTTGACATATGAAAACAACTATTTCAGTATTACTTTTGCTAATGGTGAATTCACTATTATTCAGTGTGAAAGACTGATTTTTTGTGAAGCAAGAACATTTTGCATTTTTAAGAAAGGCAACCTGAGAGGGAATATGTTTGTCTTTGCAAAAAAGTATGTACTTAGTCTTTGTCTAAAAGTATTATCCTCCTTTAGGACTTGAAATTGCTTGCAGCCAAGATCAACAGCTTTCTTGGAAAAGCACACAAAGTCTTAGGACCACATTTTGAATAAAATGTTCCCTCTGTCAACCTATTTTCAAATAAGCTCTCTGAAATAACATTGAGTTGATTTAAATCTTCAGATTTCCAATTAAAGTTTTTGAACTAAAAAAACAATCCAGTGATCTATAAAATGTTAGGTTAGTCCTTTCAATGTCCACAATGAAGATTATAATTAAAACACTTCCCTTCACCAAAATATGACCCATGCCATTGAGTAGGAGCACTGGGATACTAGTCAGGGTGACCAGACAGAAACTAGGGCTGGGAGCTGAGACCCCATGTCAGGCCTGAGGACCAGAACAATGTTTAAACAAGAGAGTTGGATCTGGAGTCTCCAGATCCTAGATCTGAATGTCAGGGTATAAGACTGGAGCAGAAGGGCAAGCATGTGAGAGACCAAAGGTTTTGGCCAGATCACATTGTCCTGTCTGAGGTAAACATGGCTTAATTTCAAATTCTGCCTCAATCCTGCCAGGAATGGCTTGGAAACTAGGGTTTGCCTGTCTTTGCAAAATGGCACTCATCTCTCTGAACAGGTATGCATATTTTACAAAGGTAAGAAATTTGAGCAAGGTGAAATGTGAATCAACTACAACCTGTTTGCAATGAAGAAAGGGTATATTCCTAGTGGAAACAAAAGATTGGAAATTTCTATCTGAATTACCAATGCACAAAACCTTTCACCTAGAAATTCTGCTTCTATGCAATTCATAGCAACATTGCTGTCATTGTTTCAAAGAGTAGAAGCAAATGTTCATCTTTAGGGGAAAATTTAAATAAAGGATGGCCTTCTATACAATGGAATACTATGCACTGGTAAAAAGTAATAAGGTAATAATAATATCTTCATTTTGATATGCACATTTATGAGATATTAAAATATTCTCTAAAATATATGTGTTTTATAGTTGTCTATACCTATGCTTCAATTTTTTTAAAAAGTAAGATATGTATAGATTGTTGTCATGTTTCTAAGAAAGGGATATATATGTATATATACATAAATAAATTTTGTACTGAAAAATATCTCCGGAGGGATGTTCAAGAAATGATTACGTTGCTTGTTTCCAGGGAAGAGAACTGGGTGGCTAAGTGAGATAATTGAACAGGGGTTGGCTGAGATTTTGGGGGGAAGCAAGTTCTGTTGGGATTTTGTATTATGTTGCTATAACAAGAAATTCAAAACCACTAATTTAATTAAAAAACTGAAAGTTCTTTGGATATATAAAAGACAACGCAAATTGATTCTGACTACAGCATAAGGAACCAGTCATGGCTTCCTACAGAAAGTCACATCTGAGTTGGATTTTGTTAAAAAGAAAATTTTTACAATGTCACATGAGAAAATGGTATGTTTTTCTGTAATCTAACAAGAAAAGCCCTTTTCAGAAAATAAGAAGGATTTTTTTTTTTAATTGAAGTAACCACTATTAGCCAGAGCTTTAAATTAAGGCTCTATTCTGACACTTGGGTATTAAGAGCTAATTACAGGTTGGTTAAGTCCCTATAGTAAAGGAAAACAAATGGTGATTAATGGTTTAGTAGGTGTTTAATAGAGACAACAGTAGGCTTGAAGAAATTGACTAGTATTATTATGTCCCACAAAATGGGACACATAATATCAGTATGTTATTTATTACAAGTAGATAAATATGCTATAGAGTAATAGGACTCCTCTGATTGTAAACATGATAAAACTAGTTACAACAGATAAAAGTATTTGAAGGAATTGGATAAGAAAAAGATGGTTGCTCTGTTTTATTTCCTTGGCTACATATTAGTTTTGGTGATTTATCCAATCTAATTTTAAATAACTTGGGAAGCAAGATTGTATGTTACCAATTAAACTTCCACATTTTTCTTAGATTTTCTTAAGGACTTCAATTTAATTTTATTTTACCCAATTATATACCTTTTTGATGAAGATCAACTTCTGACCTTGTTTTTTATTCTTTAATGTTTATGGAATTATTTTAAGTTATTTTTATTCTTCCTCACACTTTCCTTTTGTAAACCCTCTCTCAAATCTGATTGCTTTCTTTGACTTCTGTCCAACTACCTTGGTGTGTTTACAACACAAAATAAGGAAATCTCAGTGCAATGTAAAGAAGCCAGTAAAGAGTAGAGGTCAAAATCTCATTCTGTGGAGCCAGTTACCATCAGCAGCACACTAGAAATTCCTCCAATAGCATCATATTTATATGATACATAAAGTATCTCAAGTGACAGTGATTCTAATATGTGTCACATTTATTGGAGGAATTCTGAAAGCCATGAAACAATCAGGTCAACCCAGTATCACTGTAATTCTATCTGATTGGTATGTAAGATGGTTGCAGGTCAGAGAGAATACACAAGAGATATGGAAAAGAAGGTTTTATGTAACAGCTGAAATTGAGAATCAAAACTATTATTAAGTTAATTCAAGTCAACATATGCTGATGACAGTACAAAAGTTTTGTCTTGTAAGGTTCCTGTTTTTTTTTGTTTTAATGTAAGGTTTGAAAATAAGAAAGGCTAGAAGTTAGTTTACTCAGGAGCCGGCAATAGAGGAGTTAGAGATACTGAGTTTTATTGCCTAAACTATCTTATTCAACAAATAATTTTTCAAATGTTTAACTTTATCTTTGATATATGTAGTTACTGAAGTAAACATCTTTTTCCTCATCATTAGGACATTTTTTGACTTTCAGATTTTCTTCTCTTCAGTGAGTTAAATTACTTAAGATTTATATTTCTTATACTGTTTTGGTAGATATTCTTTCTTTTCTGGAAAATCTAAATCTATTTATCTATATGTATGTATATGCAGATGTGTATCTATATATCCTCTTCCCAATTACTTGCAGATTTTGCTTTTTGGTGTGTTTGTTGATTATTATCTCTAAATATTCAGTCACTTGAATAGTATTTGGACAGAAAATTTAAATCCTCTTTTCATGACTAAAAATTATCTGCTTTCTGAACCCTTTTAAACGTTGTGTGTTTTTTAAAAACTCTGCAATACTTGATCCAAATAATAATTATCTAGTACTGCCCACCACGGTAGGTATGATAACTGTAGATTGAAGTATGAGAAACACACTTCATTAAAGATTATGCAAAAATAAAATCTTGATCAAATAAATTCACTTAAAATCTATTGTAAAATATTTATGTCCACAAAGTTAGCTTGAGAAATTCCTCACAGCTATCAGTTATTAAAAAATATTAAAGTTGTGGCTCTCTCGTAAAGCCCTACGTTCCCATGGCTTATCTGTAGTTAGTTTCCCAACCTGCTTCATGAATATTTTGATACTATCTCAAGTTAAGAATTGGGCTGTGATACTCCAACATACAGCAAAAGCTGCTTTTCCAAGTACCTGTGCACATAAAGGAGGAATGAAACAAGCCTTCAGTGATTAGTCTTGAGTCATTAAAGTAATATAAATTTATCATAAATAACAAGTAAACTGAAATTTAACTTGTAACCATCAGTGACAAATGTGTTTTTTAGGGTGCTGGGTTCATAAAATCAAGCTCACATATTGAAAAGTACTGTATTTGAAAAGTAAATAAAGTAAGGCAGGCTAAAAAAGAGATTGGGTATTCCAAGAAATTAAAATTAGTTTTCTTCTAACTTCTCTAATTTCTAAAAACAATCTTTAAAATTTTCAGACAAGAAAAAAAGTATATTTTACCTTTGCTTTTGTTTGCTGCTGGTCCTTTAGTCACCTGGTGCAAAGCAGAGGTTGAGTGGCAAAGGATGCCCTGTCACAGTTCAGAGAAACATGTTATTACAGAGGTGACTCAGTCCTCTAAGTTATACAGGAGGCTCGCATTAAATCTCTTTACACCCAAAGTTAGACTCTCTTAAAAGCATCTCGGTGTCCATGGCCATTGCTTTCTGAACATACCCAATTTAAATTCACTGACATAAGAAAGAAGAAAGAAAAACTTTGAATCTGTAGTTGAAAAATAGGAAGGTAAAGAAAACTGTGTATGTAAGACTTCCAAATTAAAGAGAAAAAAATTTGTCAAGTGCTTCGTGTCCCACAACATATATCATTAAAAAAAATAGATACTAATCTGTTATTCTTGATGATAATGGAATAATTGACTGTTAGTGGGCATTAGGTACTAACCTGAGTAAAATCAACATGAATTTACTAGAACTAATGGCTCAAGATGATGAGCTGAGCACATGTATTTATTTCTATGCCATTTTCAGCACATATCATTAGAAAAAATGCAATATAAAGCTGAAAGCAAGAAGGAGTGACATGACTCAAAGCCTGAAAAAGTCAGAAATTTTTAAAAATTAAAAAACAATCAAACAAAAACCATAGCAGAAAGTTTCTCTAGATGAGCTGTTCCTTCCACTGGAAAGAAAACCCCTAATATCCAAAACATGGAAGTGGATAAAGGACAAATTATCAGGGCAATCAATTACAATATTGCTTCCAGTACAGCAGAACCAGTTAGACCATTCGACTGCCCACAATATGTAGAATGGCAAGCAGTAGAGACATTCGACCCCAAGGTATTCAAATATAGAGAAGGCCCTTCCTACATAGGGTTCAGAGTTTGATGTTAGACCTATTACAGAAGCAGAGCTAAAATGGACACAGGGTTTGTTCTGTAAAATTTGGATTCAGTGAAAAAGCCACACTCAAGGATCCAGAAGGCCACATATGGCCCCAAGGCCACAGGTTCCCTACTCCTGGCTGAGTGTTTCCAGTGGGCATGGAAGGGATAAAAAAGGAAAGGCTGCTCAACCCATGAGGGAATTATACTCCTTTCGCATGATAATTTTCTCCTTCCTTTGATAATTATGGGGTTCCCACCAACCTGCCTGTTTTCTACTTACATGGTCCAGATGAAATTTTACTTGTCAAAGTGCCACAGCCTCTTTCACAAAGCCTTCAGTCCATCTTCCCATTCAATGCAAGAATACTGTTGAGTAAACATAACCAAACAAATGTGGGGTGGGGGGAGGGAGCGGAACCACTGGGATGGATTTTCCAGTTACTCTTATCCTTTATAAATATAAGTGGATGACCAAAAATCACCACACATTTGATACAAACCAGAGTATAAAAGAGAAGAAATTAACAAAGGGAATAAAACCGATCCAAGAGGAAACGGAATAGAATAAAATGTATAACAACAGAAATAATTTTAAAAATCTAATTAATATTCTCAGAGAGATTTAAGAAGCTGTTGAATCTACAAATCAAAGCACTATGAAAAAGGAGCAATCACATTACACACACAGAAAGAGTTCCTTAGAATTAAAAGTGAGAGTCAAAATATGGTAGTGTTTCAGTCCATTTAGTTTTGCTATAACAGAACACCTGAAGCTGGGTAATTTATAAAGAAAAGAGGTTTGTTTAACTCACGGTTGTGCAGGCTGAGAAGTTCAAGCACATGGTCCTGGCTTCTGGTGAGGGCTTTCCTGCTGTGTCGCAATGTGGTAGAGAAGGTCAAAGGGAAAGTGGGCATGTGCCAAAAGCCAAAACCAGAGTAGTGTCCTGGCCTTTATAACAACCCACTCTTCCTGCGAGAACTAATCCAATCTCACCAGAGTCAAAACTAACTCATCACCTTGAGAACAGCACCAAGCCATTCATGAAAGATCTGTTCCCATGACCCAAACACCTCCCACTGGCCCTTACCTCCCAACGGTGCCACATTGCGGATCAAATTTCAACATGAATTTTGTTAAGGACGAATAAACCATAGCCTAAACCACTGCAGGTGGCAATCAAACTAGTATTCTAGAAAAAGAGATGAGTACATCTATGATACAAAGCAAAAAAACCAAAAACTTAGACTATATGGGAGGAAAGCAACACGGAGTACCAATATAGAAAAGCCAAGATTTATCTAATAGTAATTTTATTTTATTTTTTAATTTTTTTGAAAAACCTTCACAGTACTTTATTTCAACCTTTACCCAAAAATGTAAAAAGTGTTAAAAACATGTAGTTTTGAGCTTCAGACACTAACCTCCAATCCGCATAGACAAGTAGGGAGAGAGGATCCGTCAGGATAAAAGTTCAGAGTTCCTGCCACCCCTAAAGAAAAGGGAAGCCCCAGGCATGATGCAAGACCAGGACCCTATGGAAAACAGATCCCTTTTCCGGCTCAGGCCAAAGTCTCTCGAACCCAATCCCCATCCCAAGCTCTCCTCTTCAATGAAGAAGAAACATTTGAAACTTCTTGAAACTTGCCAGGAAACATGGTGCATGGCGCCCCTAGCGGGCAGCTAGCTGACCTGCTTTTTGGCGGCAAGAATGGGGCAAAATTCACCACCTGCCTCTTTGCTCTCCTGGTAACAGTCTGGTGCCGCCCAGTGATCCGCACGGGGCCAGAGCCCGACTTCACTCGGAAGGTTGCGGGTGTCTGGAGCGGGAAGCCATCACCGATGGGCATGGTCTGGCAGGACGACGGGAAGGCTGGCGCAGGAACAATCTCCTTTGGAGTCATTCTTCACTGCTGTTTCCTCTCCTATTTAATCCATCAGCAAGTCCTTTTCAGTTTACCTTCAAAATATATCCAGACTTCTACCGCTGCTAGCACTCTGCTTCAGGTCACTGTCGGCTCTCACCTCGGTTATTGCAATAGCTTCCCAACTAGTTTCCCACAATCTGTTCTAAATACAACACACACACACACACACACACACATATATTTCTCACTATGATGAAATAAAATAGAAATTAATAATAAAAGTGGGATACACAAAAATCCTAGTTTTTTACAGATTAAAATTATGCTCCCAAGTAATAATTTGGTCAATGGAAATTTTAAAGAATACAATTTCAAACGAATTAGAAAAATAATAACTGGAATACTTCATATTAGAGCCTATAAATACAGCCAGTGTAATTCTCGATGTTAAATGCCTAGTCATTAACGCTTTTGTTGACCAGGCAATCCAATCACCAAACAAAAACAAGGCATTTTGGCCTAGGCTTTCCCTTGGACTCCCATTCAGCGGTACAGCAACGTTCAGTGCTAATTGATGGGGCCCTGAGAGGTGCTATTTTCACTTTTACTTTTCTCTATGCTTCCTGCTCCTCCAACTCTCTGCATCCTCCCAGTCACTTTTCCACTCTTGGGAGCCCCACATTAGTTGCTACCTGCTTCGTGGAATGATGACATTTCCTATCTCTATCTCATCACCGGCCACTGGCCACCAATTTCCTAGGACCCAGCAAGCGGTATTTTACCCATCATGGCAAACTCTCCTACCTCCAGTGTATCTGTTCTTAGCTTCTAATTTTAAATCTCTGTCCAAACGAATGTGTACATTTTTGGTGGATATTTGTCTTCTAATCTATCTTTGGATCTGAAAAAATGTCCTAACACTTTAAAGCATGCTAATACTAAAGGCATAATTAACACTTTGTATTCCCGTAGCTTTGATTGTTCAAAGTGGAGGAATAAAAAAAAAAAAACATTTAATTCAATGAGTTAGAAAAATAATTTTTAGTTGGGCATGGTGGCTCATGTCTGTAATCCCAGCATTTTGGGAGGCTGAGGCAGGCGGCTCACTTGAGCCCAGGAGTTTGAGACTAGCCTGGGCAACAAAGAGAGACCTTATCCCTACAAAAAATAAAAATAAAAAAATTAATTTTTAAAAAAGCAATCCTATGAAAGGAAATAATAAAATTAAAAGCACAAATTTATGAATTAGAAAATTGAGTTAATAATGATTCCAAGAACAAGTTTAAGACTTGTATAACCATGGTCTGTTTTTCTATCCTCAGTCATGGTCTGGTAATGACCCCCGGCTGTCTAGGCTCCATATTTTCTCCAACTGGTCCAGCTAACTGCTCTAGGTCTTGCTATACCTCCCATTTGGTCCAAGCCTTTTCTAAAAATACTTGCCACTAGCGCTCTTATTCTGCTATGGTGACTCCCTCTGGAAAGCTCTCCAGTGACTTGAGGTCAGGCTATACCACATTGGATCAAAAGCAGCCCAGGAAAGCTAAATCTCCAGGTCTTCTTCCACCTGACCATAGTACCTTTTTATGTGACTCTTCTTCAGATTGGTATATGGCAGCCAGCAAGTTTGCTTCCTCCCAGAGTCTCAAATACTGAATAGGAGGGTGAAAAAGTACCTCTTCACTCTCCAAGAGTTCTTAATTAAAGAATGTCCAGCTCTGCCGGGTGCAGTGGCTCATACCTGTAATCCTAGCACTCCGGGAGGCCGAGGCGAGAAGACGGCTTGATCTCAAGAGTTCGAGACCAGCCTGAGCAAGAGAGAGACCTCGTCTCTACTAAAAATAGAAAAAATTAGCTGGGCACGGTGGCCCGTGCCTGTAGTCCCAGCTACTAGGGAGGCTGAGGCAGAAGGATTACTTGAGCCCAGGAGTTTGATGTTGCTGTGAGCTAGGCTGGTGCCACGGCACTCTAGATCAGGCAAGAGAGTGAGACTCTGTCTCAAAAAAAAAAAACGTCCAGCTCTAGGCCAGAGGTAAAACCCAAAGAGGGAAAAATACAAAGAGATATCTGCTTCCCTCATGCTCACTCTCTCATTCTCTCTTCTTCCCATAATTCCCCTTACTTAGAAAAGGAGTGAGTTTTACTGCAGAGAGGGCTTGGTGGTCATAGGCAGAGAGAGTGACATCTTTCCATCACTGGACAACTGCTTAGCTGGGATCTCCAAGCTTGTAAAGCTATTGCCTTGCTGTACAATCTAAATTTATATGTCAAAAGCAGAGTTTTAATTTATTCTTTCTATTTGCCTTACTCATGTAATAAATTTTAAATTCTTCCTATATAGGTGGGAGCCTCCTTAAAACTAAGGTAAAGGTCATGAGCTCAGAAAGACAATAAAGAACTTATATTATTAATTTTCAGAATATTACTCAAAATGTATTTATCATCTACTTAATCAATTCTCACATCAAACTTATCATATAGGTGCTATTATAAATCCCATTTTACAGATGATGAAACTGATGCTTATGAAGGCTATGTAACAGATTGCAGAATGATATTGCTGGGACTCCAATCAGTTCTGTCTGTAAAGCTCATGCAAAAATGCCTTTTTGTTAAAATTTTTGTAGTTAATCCTTGTAAAGAGAGGAAAATGAAAGCCAAGGATTCAAACAATACGTGATACAGATGAATATAGATTGACTTCAAATCTACACCCTAACAAAATATGCAAAGACAAATAATCTGAAACAGAATCAAGTGAAGTATTCATTAGGAATGATGTAAGAGAGCAGCACAACCTTCCAGAGGGAAAGCTGGCATTCTGGGCATGGGCTCAAGGGTTACAATCAACCCTAAAATCTCCATAGCTTAGCACAGAGGAAGTTTGGTTTTTGTTCACATTACATCTCCCACACGAGTTGACAGAACTTTCTGCGCCACACGGTCACTCAGAGCCCAAGGCTAATGGAACTGCCACCATTCTGTAGCTGCACCATCCTCCGCGTGCAGCTTCCTCAGGTATTCTGTTAGGCAATCAGGGACGGGGTTCATGGAAGACAATTTTTCTACGGAAGGTGGGGTGGAGGTGGGGGTGGGGAGGGCAGGTGGTGCGGACCTCAGGAGGTGATGCGAGCGATGGGGAGGGGAGCAGCAGTAAATACAGATGAAGCTTCACTGGCTGCTCACCTCTCCTAAGTTTCATGGAAGACAATTTTTCCATGGATGGTTCCAGCCCCCTCCCACCCCACTGACCCCGCACTGTGTGGCGGGGGTGGAGCTGTGGCCCAATACCTAAGGACCCACACCAGAGACCACAGCTGTTAGGGGAAAAGGAAAACGAGAAATTTGCATGGGCTTATCACTTCCTCAGCCTGGAAATGACACACATATCCACTAGTATTTCATTGATCAGAACCTGTCCTATGGACGCATCTAATTGCAAGGGACCAGGAAACGTAGGGGAGTGAATGGAATCTTGGGTCCATCTCTGTCACAGCCTCGGGAACATGATTCACACACTCGGCTACCTGCCCTTGTCTAATTTCAGCTCTTTCTTTTCCAGGGTTGCTTTTAGATTCATGATAAATATGATTATTCTTTTTTAGAGATGGCCTTACATTTTGTGGTTTGAAAAGAATGTTGCAAGACCTTTATAAATATTTATTAAAGGCCCAATTATAGTTCTAAGATTACTGTAGGCAATCTTTCTCTCTCTCTCTCTCTCTTTTTTTTTTAATGAAGCAGTGTTTATGGAATGAGGGAACACACCTACTCTTTCACTTGTTGAGAGTAAGGCACCGAGCAAGTAGAAGGGTGGAGGCTCTGGAGATTGCACAGTTTCTACAACCACAGCGTACCTGTAATTACTTGGCCTTGCTTTTGGTTTAAATGCATGAGTGACTTAAAACGTAAAAATCTCAATGTGTTGCAACTAGCTCTTCAACTACCATTGAAAGGTTTTCATTTATAAAATTCCTATTGCATGACAGAGTCTTGAGTAATAGGAGCTTGAAAATTTGATTATTAACACAAGGCATTCAAAACTTACTGTAAAAATTTCTTTCAGCAGGAAATGTCTTTAGAATATGTAAGGAAGTAGCACCATCTGGTGGGTAAATATGAAAGGCAAATGGGAGAATTGCTTGTTGAGGAATGGGTAATTGTGGGCACTTTTTAGATTATTATTATTGCCATAGATGTAGTTAAGCTTCTAAATACAAGTTGTTTCAGAGCTATAGAATTGAGACCTGAGGAACTAAATTCTCTTCTCAGAAAACAGGGTTAAATAGAAGGTGTATGACTTTTCAAATTATCATTTGTGATTGATAGCTATTCATATGAAACCCAGGTAAATTAAAGCAGGTTCTGCTAATGATGAGAGGTTTATTTACAACCTGGGATTATTATCACCAGACATCCAAGTGCCTTGAAAGTTTTAGAAAGTTTACCTATGCTAGGCCAAGCCCCTTAGTAAGTAGGCCTCTAATTCACTCAACATTTATTAGTAAAAGGCCAGCAGGGGGCCCTTCTTCACACCTATTTGTTGTCTAGTTTTAGAAATAATGGTGAGATTTTTTTTTTTTTTTTTTGACAAAGGCCAAAAAAATTTGATTTTTGCTTTTTAGCTTTCAAGTATCTGGGCTCCATTTATATGGATGAAGCTTGAGGGCATTATACTAAGTGAAGTAAGTCAGACAAAGACAAATACTGTATGATCTTACTTATAAGTGGAATCTAAAAAATCAAACTCATAGAAGCAGAGAGCAGAATGGTGGCTGCCAGGGGCTTGGGGGTGGGGAAAATAGGGAGATGTTGGTCAAAGAGTACCAGCTTTCAGTTATAAGATGAAAAAGTTCTGGAGATCTAATGTACAGCATGGTGACTGTAGTTAACAATACTGCATGGTATACTTGAAATTTACTAACAGAGTAGATCTTAAATGTTTACATCATAAACGAAAAAGATAACTATGTATTAATTAACTTGATAGTGATAACCATTTTACAATACATACATATGTCAAATCATCAGGTTGTACACCTTAAATGTATACAATTTTATTTCTCAATTGTACTTTGACAAAGCTAAAAAGATTTAAATAAAAAATAAAAAAGATTTAAAAAACAACAAAACAAAAAACCCACCATATAAGTGCTCCTTTAAAAAAAAATTCAATTTACAGACTTTCTGTATTAAAAAATTTGTGAGAATCTTTAAGCCAAAGTGACAGAAGGAATCATCTCAGGTTTGGCCAGGTCTGGATGACTACTCCTGCGCCATCCTAGCTCCACTAATGGTATTCTGTTTCCCATGAAGTCTGACCCTACACTGTTCTGTGTTTGAATTGCCCCTTGGTGCCTTCGGCGCCTTTTAGGGATTTATAAATTGTCCTTATTCTTTGCATTAGCAAAAGTTCATAGTTCATCTAAATATAACTTTGCAGAGGCTTTGTTTCCCTGCAATATAGTTTGCAAATAGTTGTCTTCTTGCTTTCTTGTAAGCCCTGGGGAAGGTTTTTATTTATTTGCTTGGCCCTGTGCTCTTAACCCACATGTCCTATCCTATGCATCTCTGTCACACAGCACTCAAGGAACCAGTTTTTATTCTGCTGCATTTTGGTAAGAATCTCTAGCATGTTGGGTCCAGGCTGTATAGAGCCCACCATGATGCAGTCCCGTGACTCTTCCTAGGTAACTATTAAACATTCCACTTGTAGCATTTCTGATTATTCTAGTCACGCTTATAGCATGTAGGCCACATTGATAGTGTACTCCCATGTCCTGAGATGCTCTATGTAACAACATGACCCAAGCAAGTTTAGGTCTTAGATTTCATCAGTTAGTTTGGCATAAAGACAAAATATATTTAAAGTCAACTGTCTAGAAAATACATCAAATTGTTCTTAAGCAAAGAAGACAAAGAGGAACTGTATTTACTGAGAGTTTATTGTATGGCAGGTACTAGTTGCCTTAAGGAATATTTTGGACCAGGTCAAGTTTCATGCATGGTGTGAGGTCCTCTGTATGTCTTGGATAGCACAGCTTTCTGTTAAATAATATTCCAGGAGTTTCTTGACCATCATAAAATGTTCTGAAACACCAGAACAGATGCCCAGACACACAGCTAGTTTTGCATGGTCCAAGGCTATCTATAAAAGAGAACTCAAACTTGGTCCAGCTATTATGTTCAGGCATCCACAAACCCGTCTAGGGGAGTGGGATCCCCTGAAGGAGGCTGGCCTGAAGGGACCTCAGAGCCAATCATAGAAGGTCTGGAAGAGCAGGCCTGAGCTGGTATCTCCCTGAATGTCAGAGGGATCGGTGGATCATGGCAGCAGGAGACTGCGCTGGAATGTCCCTGATATTGGTCCCTTCTCCCTAAGTACCAATGTGCTATGAAAGGAGAAGGCTGGGACATAAGAGATCTGTTTATAGGGGCCTATTTTTCTGAGCAATGTATGTTTGATCATGAGACTCATAAGGAGTTTTCCTACTGGCCAGAGAGGGAGAAAAGCAAGAGATCTGACTGAAGATCCCCCTCAAAGAAGAAATTCTGCCTCCAGACTGTGTCAGACTCAAGACAGTGAAATACACTCCTGCCAGAATTTTCAGCCTACTCACCAGTCCTCCAAATTTAAGACTTGCCAGCCCCCATAATCATGTGATCCCAAATACTTAAAATCTCTCTCGTTCTTTCTCTCTCTCTAGCTCACTTGCCCTTGCTCTTGATCTTTCTCTCTCCAACCAATAGGATGTATATACACACACAAACATATATATGTGTATGTAATGTATGTATATGTGTATATGTACATACATGTATGTATTCACATATACATCCTATTGTATATTGCTTCTATTTCTCAGGAGAACACTGACTAATACAAAGGCTGAACTAACAGCTTACTTTGACGAGAGAAATGTGGAAAACAATCAAAGGGACTTCAGAAAGTATTATTTTACTTTCCATATATTTTCTGTTAGTCAATTTTTGAATATTTATGAAGTAGCCAATAACAGAGCATATGCTTTGTAATAATAACTTCCATTATTTCAATGAAATATGCACATTATATGCCAAAGTAGGAAATACAAATACACAAGACTACTTACTCACTGTTGTTTGGGGCGGCTGATTTGCCTGTTGTAGTCTATGTGTGTGTCATTGGTCAAGGTATCCTCTGCATTGGAATACCTTCCTCCTCAGTCACCCCTTATCCAAATGGGTTATGGCCCATTCCCTGAGGCACAATTCAAACCCTTCCAAGCTGAAATGCTCACTTCTTCTAGCTGAAAGTGGTCACTACCTCTTCTAAACTCTATTCCTCTTATACTATCCATCACTTCATGTACTTAATCATAGCTATTTGTGTGTTTGCATTGTTTCCACCTCTAGAAATAATCTTCTTGAGGGTATCATTTACTGATAAATCATAGTTTTTATCAGAGCCCACTATAGCTTCTTGCTGAAGATGTCTTCATAAATATGTGCTAGATAAATAAAATAAATCTTCACAGGCTATTTCAGTCTCTGCAATTTAAGCCCTTATCTTTAATTTGTGCTATGAAAAGTCCTATAAGTAATTTGTATCAGAGTGACTGTAATCTTTTATGTATGGTAGTGGTCTGGTTGTGAATATTTATTAGATAATGAAAGGATGAAAAGCAGTAGCATGAGGCTTTAGCTATCTAAAGAACAAGCTTGCAAATTGGCTTAAAAATGCATTTGCAATGAAGGAATTGTATGAACAAAGGTAGCAAAATAGCACAGGCTTTGAAGTGTTCACTGGTGACTGCACAGTAACCAAGGTACTTCCTTGTTCTCACACCAAATGTTCTTGACATTTGTCAGTGATATAAACTAACTGCTAAATATGTAACAAAAAGCAAAGTACAAGTATCTGTGTACCCATCAAATATTTTTCTTTCAAAAATATTTATGTGCCCTCCATGAACAGCATGTACTTTTCATCTAAATTCAGAACACTTTAGTAACTTCACAATATGTGAATGGACACAGTGGCACAAAGAGAATGACTTTTGGGGGGTTAGAAGTAGAGCTGAGATCTATCTTAGATTCCACAATTTTAAAATTCCAATTTGGCATGTTTGACAACCAATATTCCATGTACACCTGGGAGAAAATTAATCAAAATGTTATGGTTAGAGAACAGAGATTAGTTCCTGAGTTCTATTCAACTGGCGTCCTATTTTAGTACATCTAAAAGTCCCTGAGACCAGAATTATTCTAGAAGACAAGAATAGCAACCCACAATGCATTCAGTTCATTGAGCCCATATTTACTGGCTGGTCACATGTACTATGTTGAGTGCTGGGGACCAAAGCTCCTGTCCTTAAGAAGACCAGTGTGTACTGGGAAGGGTGGACACAGACACCAAACCAACTGGTTAAGTCTTGATTGTTGCTTAATACTACTCTTGCTTTTTCCTGCTATTGACTCACTATGGTAAAATAAGTTATTGCTTTTCTTGTCTTGCACCTGAAAAAGTGAAGTTTGCTCTCTTTATATTGCAATTGCCCCTCCCCCACTCAACAAACTCTGACGGAGGAAATTAAACTGTTTGGGATTCAGGCCCATTGTGGAAAACTGTACTTCCTCATCTCAGAAAGGGAGTGGATAGATATTATTGTTTGAAATTGAAGAGAGGAGTGACTGGGACCTAGAGGTGATTTCCTAAGGTGGGTAGGGACTTGGGTATTATTGACACTCAGAATCCCAATAGGTGGCAGAACTTCCGGTAAGAAATGCATGTAGGTAGCTGGAGACTCAATACTGCTGTGGCCTTGCGAGCCTTGGAGAAGGGCCTTAGGGCTGAGCTGAGCATGGAGAAAGGCTATTCCACAAGCAGCAGAGCAGCCTACCTTCAAGCAAGCCACACGGGCTTGAGCAATGAGCCTGACAATTAGGCAGCTAGAACGAACTCAAGTCAAGAATCCTCTCCTCCACAATGATATAGGATGAGCTATAGAATGCCCCCTGGCAATCTTGAGCAATGCTAAGTAAGGAAGGGCCTTTTAGTAATCAGTATTAGGCATGTTGACAGGGGAGTTCAAAGTAAAATACATTTTGATTTTTTAAAATAAAGCAAAATAGCTTTCACTTCATGTAAGCCTTATGGACAGAAGTCATACCTCTTACAGTTAAAATAGATATAGATATAGATATATAATGTGGCAAGTATCAAAATAGAGAATGTACTCTGTGCTAGAATGGCTCATAGGAGAAAGCAACTACCACATGTCCTACGTTTTAAAACTTGTTTGATCACTTTAGTTTTTCTCCATTGGAACATGTCTTAAAACTGATGCATACTTTAATATTCTATTAGTTTTCCTTTGATTTGCAAAAAGTAAGCTAGTATCTTAGAATTAAGGAAGTGTCATAATTCCCTGTACAGAAATAAGAGGGAAAGAAAGGTATCATAGAGGAACTGATTTTTCAGTTGACTCAAAAGATGAGTAGCGAACAAAGTAGAGTAAGGACAGCATGTGTGGAAGTGGAAGTATGTGGAAAAATCACGGTGAGTACAAGAAAACCAGAGCATCACTGGCAAGCAAACAGTTTTGCTTGCAAACAGATTCAAAGAGGCACCCCTTTGAATCAAAAGTACTTGTTGAGCATTTATTCAGAGGGTATGAAAATTTATATTAATAAAAAAATTTTACATAGAAACAAATTGCTTTACTGATTGACTTCTAGTGGTTAAAGCATAGTCAATGTTTTGAAAACGTGTGATCACTTAGTTGGAAGCACATTGAGAGATTAAGCTTTTAAATAAAATGATGAATCATGTTTCCATTAAAAAGTGTTATGGCCTACATTTTGAACCTTTGGATTCCGGCTATCTGTAACTGCTTATGTGTAAGAAAGCTCAGAAAAGGTAGGGTAACTCTAATAAGAAGACTTTTGGGTTTTTTGAGGTTTTTAAGACAGGGTCTCAATTTGTGGCCTGGCTTAGGGTACAGTGGTGCAATCATAGGTCACTGCAACCTCAAACTCTTAGGCTCAAGGGATCTTCCTGCCTCAGCCTCCAAAAGTGCTAGGAATACCAGCGAGGGCCACTGTGCCTCACCTGATTGTTTTGTATTTTTATGTCTGCTCAAGGGGTTGCCTCTTTTGACCGGAATGGGACCAAAAATTTACATTTTGCCCAGGATAGCAGATCAAAGCCTGCATCATCTGGCAATGTATTTTCAATGTAACCCAAGCCTGGTGGCGCTTTTAAAGTTTGGCACACAGTGAGGCTGTCCATGTGTCCCATGCCTTTGTCTAGCTCTGAGTTCAAGGAACTTCAAGAAACAAAGGGGAAGGAAGTAAAGATGTGTTTGTGGGAGGAATGGGAAATGAAGGAGTATAGCACATTCTTGTTTTAATTAAATACTTGGCATACACAATCTTTTTTCATCACATCATTGCAGTGTAGGTACCATTACCCCCATTTTAAAGATAGTGAAACTGAGACTGAAGAAGTTAACTTATCTTAGACAAGGTTAATCAAATAGTACATAAGTAGAAAATTGAGTGTAGGTCCTCTGAATCCCAACTCATGTACTGCCCACTACCCCGCATAAATGTCACAGTGGCTAGCTAATCCCAGTGAGAGATTTTTTTGTTTATTCAAAGAAATAAATATATTTAATTTTTCAATAATTGTGTATGGCACAAGTATTAAAGCAAATGGAAGAATAAAAGTGAATTATCCAACTAGTTTAGATTAGAAAAATACCACTTCTCCCTTTGCTACACTCTATAGAAGCAGCCCCACCACAATTAACAGGATTCTAGTTGTTAAGGGTGGAGGTCACACAGCTCAGTATCTGACTTATTCTAAGGTATGTACGGTAACAAGAGCAATAACCATATATTCCAACCTGTGACTGCCAAGGTCTTTCCCACATCCTGGAAGGCTTCTTGTTTTCAATGGACTTGGTAGGCGCTGTGAAAACTGGCAAATTCAAATCAAAGCAGATGTGGTTTGTAAAGCTCTTTATAGAGTTAAGGTAAGCAAATTTATTTGTAGCAAAACACAGGCAATGAAAGTCCTCTGGGATAAACCTTACTAAATAACATTGCTGAAACACTGTGGATTTTTAACCACAAAGTAATTCCCTAGTAATCAGTTTCGAATGCTGACAAGATTGTTTTCTTCCTGGCTTCCTATTTCCGACCTCTCCAATTCCCTTCTTTAGCAACAGTAAGAATATTCCAAAATAATTCTTTCCAAGGACTCTCTTTCGGCAGCTGTGAAACCTCTAAACTTCTGTTTTCCTTCGGCTAGTCATTAAGTGAGGTCAGCGTGGGGCTTATGTCACATTTTCTAGTTGAATTAAGCAGCTTCTCGACTGGTAAAAAATATAAGGTTCTAGATTATCAACCTCCCAAGAGTTGCAAAAACCAATTATGATTTTGGTATTATGTAGTATGCGAAAAGTCTGTGCAAATTTTCTGAAATATGTAGGTTAGACATAGTTTGAACTCATTTATTGGATATCTTATTTTAAAAATCAAGACCAAACAGACTTTAAAATACCAGGAAAATTATTTATTATACAGATGGAAAACTAAAGGATATTCAAAGCACAAAATTAAATTCCCTTTTACGAATGTGCTCTGTTGCTGTTACATGGACACACACACACACACACACACACAGTGTCCAGGTACTCTCTGGAGGAAGTTCTTGCTAAAATAGTTAGAATAGATTATAAACACAGTTTATGACAACTATTTTATTGAAAGGGAGTGACCAAAATCTAGTGTGCCTGGTGATGATTCAGCATACTTTATTTCTTCGGTAGAGGTTTAACACACCTATGAAAGTTTCTCTTCAGGCTCTTAAAGAGTTATGTGGCTGTCCAGTACAAAAGGGTACTCACCCATGACATAAAATCTAATAGTTAAAGTCATGGGTCATTTCTTCAGTCTCCTCAAATAACATTTAAAAAGCCTTTATATTGGGGTTCCCAATTATCTTTTTAACCTTATATTTGCCCCCCATCATTCCAACCTATTCCCAGCAGCACGGAGGGAATATGGACTTACATGGACTTTCCCTGTCATTGCTTCTTTGTACAAACGACTCTCTGGACCTAGAAATACTTCCACTCCTTCTGTGTCTGTCAGCATTTTAATTTTCTTCAAGGCCTTACTTACAAGTCAGCTCCACAGTGAAATCCTTTTCAATGATCCTGAGAATTGGGCAGTCCCTTCCGTACACTTTAATACTTTAACACTTTGTTTACACTTTGTTATATCACTTAACACAATCCTGTGTGCTCTACCACTAGATTGATTCCACTAATAGTTATAGAATGCTGGTGATGTGACAAGAAGTATAAGTGAGATTATGAAAAACCAACCAACAAAAAATAAGTCCCTGCAAAGAGGAGGCAAACCAAGCCCGATATTTATATGCAACCTGAGGTTACGGGATCATGTCTGAGTCATCTTTGCATTTGTCCTAGTCCAGGGCTTGATGTATAGGAGGCACAGGATGAATATTTATTGAAATTAACTAAACTGAATCAGAATTTCAGAGCTGAAACTCAGATTTCCTGATCATGAATAAAAGAAAAACATTTCCTTAAGCAGATATCTGCTTGTGTCATTGCTCTGCTCTAGAAAAAGTCAAAGAGGTTATTACATATAAACATTATATATATATTTACATAATGATTAAAACATTGTAACTCCTCCTATAGTAGAAACCTGTTAGTCAGGAACCTGGCCTTGAAAAATTCTGAAGGTGGTTAGACTATTCTTAAGTATGTTCTGTGGGATATTAATATGTGTCATGGGAGAAAAGGAGTTTCTTGATGAAATAAATTTAAGAAACATTAACTTACACCAAGTTAAAACATGTTTTATTATAAGACTTCTCAGAAGCCCAGTATGTGTCGTAAATTTCTGAAAGGGGGGGATGGACTATGATTCATTTTCCAAACTTATTTGACTTTCATCAATGAGGATCATATGAAGGGTCATCGTGTAATTCGTCGCCCAAACTGGGACACTTGAGGTGAAAGTGAGAGCTAGTTAATAATTATACCAGGCCAACTGGTGCAAACTGGAATTGTGCCAGGCCAACCAGGATGTATGGTGAATCTACTCTTAGGGGTTTGTTTTCTTTAGAATTCACTTTGGAAAAAAAACTAAATTAATATGGTCAATAATAAACCTATTTTATGTTAATCCACATCTTAGTATTTGTATTGAAAATATCAACAGGAAGCATGCTCATTAAACATAATGATATATTTTGTTTTTCTACCTCAGGGATCCTCACTATTTTTATACCTCTCTTCCTAAAACTATATAATTTGAAAGATAGGGTTATATTGTTGGAAAAGAATAATACACAATACACTTAGCAGTTAGGAAGATGATGGAAGAATACTGGCTTCTAGCCTGGAGGCCACTCCACTCAAAATACTTGGATTGTATAGGTCAACAATCTCTTCTTTCTTTTATGTTATGGGTATTGACCACACTGTAAATGATTTAAAGTGGGAAAAAGCAGCAGTATCTCAGGCTTTGATGTAAGGAGGAAAAAGCTTCATACGGGAATCACTATTCATGAAGTAACTCAAGTTCTAGACCATCAGTGTCCATAAAAACACAATAGAAGTCACAATTTAACCTTGCAGGTTCCAATAGCCACCTTAAAAATTTTTTAAATAACAGGTAGAATTAATTTTAATAATATTTTAACTCAATATATCCACAGTGTTATTTAAATATACAATTTATGTAAAATATTAATAAGATATTTTACTTTCATTTTTCATTACTAAATTTTTGAAGTCTGGTGTGTAGCCCATCACAATTCTGAGTAGCCATGTTTCAAGTGCTCATGTGGCCAGTGCCTACAATAGTGGAGAGAGAGCTCTAAAACTGCTCTTAGATATTTTATATTTGGTTGTTCAGACGATTTCATATATTCTTAGGTGATAATTCTAAGAAGGCTATACACCTTACTGAAGAAAAATGAACAATGAAAATAACAGTAGCTGGTATTTCTTATATTCTTATGTGCCAACCAGTGTCAAGTGTTTGATGTATGTTATCTGATATAATCCTTGGGCCTATGTGGTAGTTACTATTTTTAGCCCTATTTTATAAAATAGGGAACTTAGGCTGAGAAAGAAGAAATCACTTGCCCAAGGACGTTGGCTAGTAAGATAGGGGAACGTAGTACAATGGGTAAGACCAAGGATGGTGATCTTGTACCCTAGTTTCAAATTCCTGATGAAATCCTTAGCAATATGATTTGGGCACCTTATTTACTGAGTAAAAGTAACCAGCTACTATGTAACGATTTAACACAAAACCTGTCACATATCAAGCTCAATAAATATTGGCTTTGCTGGCATTTCTATTATTGTTAATGTTGTTATAAAGAGGCAGAGCCAGGAATCAAACTCAAGTCTATCGGATCTTACGGCCTACACTTCTAATGAAAATTACATAATTTGCATCCAAGCAACATATACTGTGTTACAGCTAATTCCAAAAAATGCAATAATTTCACTTGTCATTGTATGGTAGTTTTTGATGTGTATTTGATATGTTTGTTTTTACTTTGCAAACTTCCCAAAGATGTTTTAAAAGGCCAAAGAAATAGATAATAAGTACTCATGTTTTAAAAATGAGCCAAGGTGAATCAGTTTGAACTCTTTAAAAGAAAGATATTATATAAATCCAACAAACTATAATTAACACAAGTTTTAAATAATTATGACATTTCAGGCAATTAAGCTTGATTCTCTCCTGAATCTATACCATTAAACAGTTTAGAGACGGAACCTTTAAAAAAATTTTATTTTGAAAATGTTCAGACATACTCACAATGGAGAAGATTTTATAGTGAGTCCTCATGAACCAATTATGCAGCTTCAACAATTAACAGCACTGTTTGATTTCTTTAATACCCTCACCACCACCATTATCTCCATTGTGTTATTTTAAAGCAAATTTCAGATATAATATTATTTCACCTTTCAACATTACATTATATACTCCCAAAAGATAAGGATGTTCTAGGGAAAATCTTAGGCCTCGTGTCCAAAGGACAGACTTAATCTGAAAATCTGTTTCAATTCTCCCTCATTGTCACTGTCCCAAGACATTTCCAGGTTGTGGCACTGGTATCAGCATTCAATTTGGTCTCGGACAACAGTTCTCAAACTTTTTCTTCTTAAGGCCCCTTTGTATTCTCAAACTTATGGAGGATCTCATAGGGCCTTGGTTTATGTGGGTTATATCTGTTGATGTTTATTACTATATTAGAAATTAATGCTGAGAAATTTTTTTAAAATATTTATTAATTCATTTTAAAATAGGCTGGGTGTGGCATGACTCATGCCTGTAATCCTAGCCCTTCAGGGGGCTGAGGCAGGAGGATTGCTTGAGGCCAGGAGTTCAAGACCAACCAGCCAGACCCCATCTCAAAAAAAATTAAAAAAGAAAAAAAATTCATTTTAAAATAACAATAAAGTTTAGTTGAAATGTGGAGTCTGGAACCTTATATAAGCCTGTTACAGATTAGCATGGATAACATATTTGTATATAAATAGCTCTATTTTCCCAAAACAAAAATAAACTAGTGAGAAGAGTGGCATTGTTTTACAGTTTCAAAAATCTCTTTAATGTCTGCTTAATAGAATTCATTTGGTTACTCATATCTACTTCTGCATTTAATCTATTGCAATATATTGTTTTGGTTAAAGACTATGAATACGTATAATTAATTCGGGTAAGAATCCTTGATATAAGCTAATAATATAGGTGAAAGTTTGGAGATTGACAATCAAGTTTGAAGAAGAATAGGATATTTAGATTGTGAAAGTATCTGCCTACTGATTACTTACAAGTTACAAAAACAAAACTTGCAATTTTACAGTAGAAAAACCTGTGGACACCATCTTAACCAAGCTGGCATCTCCCAAATGACAAACTGACATCATGTGCTCCTGATGAGATGCCTGAGATCACAATATCACTCACCTGTGCTCCTGCCAAAAGATTCATAATCTGCAACTCATCACTGGGAAGCTTACATCAAAAGACACTGTACAAAGCAGTTGCCCCAAACTCTTAAAAGTATCACTGTCATGAAAGATGAAAGAAAAAAAATGCTCAATTAAAAGAAACTAAGAAAGACATGGCAGTTAAATGGAATGCATGATCATGAATTAGACCCCAGTCAATTGGCAAAATTTAAGTATGTATTGTATAATAGATAATTGCATCAAATTAATGTTAAATTTTGTGAATTTAATCATTAGTTTTTAAATTTTTTTTTATTTCAGCAGATTACAGGGGTACAAATGTTTAGGTTATGTATATTGTCTTTGCCCCACCCGAGTCGAGCTACAAGCGTGTCCATCCCCCAGACGATGCACACCACACCCATTAGGTGTGAATATCCCCATCCCCTCCTCCCCTCATCTGCCCAACACCTGATGAATGTTATTACTATATGTGCATATAAGTGTTGACCAGTTAATACCAATTGGATGGTGAATACATGAGGTGTTTTTTTTCCTTCTTGTGATACTTCACTTAGCAGAATGGGTTCCAGCTCTATCCAGGATAATACAAGAGGTGCTAGATCACCATTGTTTTTGGTGGCTGAGTAGAATTCTATGGTATACATATGCCACATTTTATTAATCCATTCATGTATTGATGGGCACTTGGGTTGTTCCCAGATCTTTGCAATTGTGAATTGTGCTGCTATAAACATTTGAGTGCAGATGTCTTTTTTATAGAATGTCTTTTGTTCTTTTGGGTAGATGCCCAGTAATGAGATTGCTAGATCAAATGGTAGTTCTACTTGTAGCTCTTTGAGGTATCTGTGTATTACTTTTCACAGAGATTATACTAGTTTAAAAAATCATTGTTTTATGATTCTGTAAGAGAATATCCTTATTCTTAGGAAATACTGATGTATTTTGGAATAAAGAAATGTAATGTCTGCAACTGTCTCACAAATGATTCATGAAAAAGCTGATATGAATAGGTCATAGATAGATAGATATGGAGTGACAAAGCAAATGTGGCAAAAAATCCCCACAATTGATAAATCTGCTTGACAGGTATATAGGAGTTTCTTGTGCTATTCTTACAAGACTTCTGTGGGAAAATTATTTTGAAATAAGGAATTAAAAATAAAAATAATAATTTAGAATTTTAGAAATTCAGCTAATATTTCTCCTGGTACAAATTAATAATGACTTATAGAAACAAACAAAAACATTAATGAAGAAATCTGCCCTGATGCTTTTTTGAAATTCCCCATTTCTGAAATATAAAATAAGGAGACGGAAAAATGAGTTCATGATGGAATTAAAATAATTCTGTTATTCATTAGCACATTTTCTAAACTGAATACTTTTTTTTATCAAGACAAAGTTCTTTTTATAATCAAAATGCACTTATCTAGGACACAATCCAAAAGGGGCTCACAGTTTTATAGAAATAAACAAATCATCTTTTTAAATTAATTCAAGTCAACAAGTATATAGTGAAATCATGTGCTAACAATACATTAAGCACCTGGAAAAATGAAAAATAGAAACACAGAATCTATCCTCAAGGAGTTTATAATTATATCAAGCCAAAAACTTTTGCATGTGTGAATTAAAAAGTAAAATAAGTGGCACATAATTTAGTACTCAAATGTCATGTATCAGTGAGCCCTGTCAAACAGAGGTATAATGCAAGCCACATGTGTAATTTTTAATTTTCTGGTAGCTACATTAATAAAGTAAAAAGAAACAGGAAGTTCATTTCAGTAATATGTTTTATTTAACCCAATATATCAAAAATATTATTTCAACATGTAATCAATATAAAAATGATTAATTTTTTACATTATTTTTTATATTAAGTCTCAGAAATCCAGTGTGTACTTTGCACTTAGAGCATATGTCTATTCAGACCAGCCACGATTCAAGTGTTCAGCAGACACATGTGGCCAGTGACTATCATTCTGCACAGAGCAAGTATAAATCATGGTGGGAGAATTTCTCCCATAAAAATGACACAATGACAGTGGATGGCTTAGAAATAGTCTCATCATCCTGAGGATGCAAATGAGTTTTTGTTAATAGTAATTACTCAAATTTGGTTAGCTTGCTATTCTCCTATGTATTTCATAGGACACTGGTCTGTTGCAAAATTCCCTTCGCCGTAATTATTTTTTCAGAGTCTCCAGGAATATCCTGCGTGTGATCACAACCAATCCTTTCACCAAGTTTAGTTGAGAGACCACTTGAAGGGATGCATCATTGCTGTCGAAAGATATGTTCCCTGGTACCTCCCACATCTGCAGTTTAAGGATCAGAAAGGGCATCACATTTCACTCCCAACTCATTGTGCTGGTGCTGCAGTGTGCTGCTCCAAAATGTAGAAAACATCTCTCCCCAAACCTCATCTTCACTCATGAAAACAGCACCTCCAGCTTCCACTCAAAGCACCTCTCTCCAAGGGGCTCTGATTTAAAACAAGATCAGGAAAGAGACAACATGTTGCCCTCCATTGCATTTGTTTCTAGTTGCCAGGCACCCATGCATAAAATTTCCTCAGACTTCTTGCAACACAAAACAAAAGTCCTCATGCCAATTAACCCATGGAAATCAGGCTCTTCCTAGGTTTGTCCTACCAGTTTCCAAAGATGTCCAGTCATACCTGAGTACCAGCAGTAGGCCCAGTCCAGTTTGAAGCTGAGATCTCTGCCATGTAAGGATTTACAGGCAAGTTAAGATAACTCCAATGCAGAGACATATAGAAATGTATCTCACTTTATATAGTAGACATTTTCTTGAAACTTTTATATAAATTAAAAATGTGTAAATTAATTCTATTTAAAATGGATTAGAGAATGGTTAAGTGTTGGGTGTGCCTGTGAGAACCTCTTTTGATCCGATTCCTCTCATTTTCCAGATGAGTAAAGTGGCCTGGCCAGCATGAGCTTGCAAACTTGAGGCACAGGGTATTTCCTCTGTTTTTCTGTACAGCTGCAGGTCTTCCAACTTCTGGATTAAGGGGTTTTCCATTACGCCAGTTGCCTAGGGAAGTTTGCTATTTTAAAGATTCATCTGGAAAGTGATCAAAAATTTTGGAGTGTCATTTAACAAGGAGAAAAAAGACAAAACAAAATCCAGAGATTAGAATGAAAGCTAAATCTACGTTTCTGTCACAATGGGCTGCACAAATCGTTTATACACGACACAAAGCAGAGTGACATTGGTGTATTTTTGGTCTTACGCCAAATATGACAATGAAGTCATTGGTTATTTTCTATTTATAGTTCTAGTATGGAATATAAAATGTAGATTCTCTTGGCATTTAAAAGATTTATAACTATTTTCTTAAAATATCTGAGTTGTTCTCCCAACCATTCATTCTTTCAAGTGCTTATTTTGCACCTACAATGAAGCAAGCACTAAGCTCGGCTCCAGGTATATGAAGTGGAGAAGATATTTTCCTTCCTCTCAAGTTGCTTGTAGAGGGACATAAAAACAAGAAGGCGAGCAATTTCAATATTGTCTATGGGAAAGGTGCTCAGAGATGAGATACCTAACCCAGAGAAAACTTCCTGGAAGTAGGAAGATCTAAGCCAAGACTGAGTTGGAATTAGCAAGGAATTGGGTGGTAAAGGAGGTGGGAGATAAAGAACGTTGAGGTGAAGAGTCAGACACCTTCTCTGTCTCAGAAGACCCAGAGCTGAGAGAACACGTGTTCAAGGAACTGAAGAGTTTCAGGGATGAGAATGCCAAGAGATGAGGCAGGTGAGATATATGTGAGTCAGATCAGAAGAAGTCTTGAAGAATGCTGATGACCTAGACTTCATCCTGAGGGGAATGGAAAATACTGAAGAGTTGTTGAGTAGCTTGTGACAAAGTCTGATTTGCATTTCAGGAAGATCCTCTGCTGCAACATTGAATGTGAATCAGAGGAATAAGAGAGATTCATTAATTAGCAGTGGCAGCTATCCCAGGAATAAAAGGTTGGCATCTGATCTAGGATGATGGTAACAGCGAAGGACTGCTAAGAACAGCAAAGGACAGATTTAATGTCAAGAAAAGGCAGAGTTGACAGGATTTGGTGGCCAGTTGAAGGTCAAGGCAGGGGAGCATACCACACTGAATGAGCAAAGCACGGGGGCAAGACTCAAACACCTGAGACAATGTCTCATTCACCCTTGAATCCCCTCTGCCTAGCAGACTGCCACGCGTGACAGATTGTGAAACAAATGTTTCATGGATGGATGAATGTGGATTTATTGGTTGACTAAATGAAATCATTAATTAAGAAATCAGGGCACTTGCAGGAAGAGGTTAAAACAAAAAATGACCATTGCTTACAAAGAAGGCTCAGTTTGAACAATTAAAAAACACCCATCTAGGTGGAGATTTCTTTGATCTCTGAATCGTGAGCTTAAGAGATTTAAGTAAAGCAAACAGTAATGGGTTGACTCAAACAATGACTTGGTTGCTGTAAAGAAAATGTACATAAACACATGTGTGCACACACACCCTAATGTAAAACTGAATTGTTAAAAGCTACTACCATGTAGGAAATGTATATTAAGTAAAAACATTCTATGTGATAAATTGTATCCAAAAAAATATAAGTTCATTGAAGTTATTCTTTTTTGAACTAGTATAAATTGAGCAAGTATAAATTAATACAAAATTTTAAAATCAATAATGTAAATTCACGTAGTGATCAATTTATATTTATCTCAATCTTCCATAGAAAAGGAAGTAATTAAAGAGAATAACAAAGAAAACATTATTCATAAATAGGAAAGCAGTAAATAACTGAAATAGTAAATATTTATTTTTTTTAAAATGTAGGCTTAAATCTGATAAACCTCGGTTTGTATGATTCTTTCCTATATAAGTACACAATAGAAACTCATACAAAAAGAGCATGTACATGGACTATTTGTGGCATTAATAGCAAAAGCTTCTTAATTGACTATAAAATCTAAAGAAGCAAAGAATAAGTCTGAGCAAGAATCAGGAAAAAAACTAAAGACTGCCAGTAGCTTCTATGGGCAAGAATAGATTTAAACCATCATAAATGTATTATACTAATGGAATACTGGTTCCTATGACTTAGGAGGAAAAAAAAAAAAGAAAACCAAATTAAGACAGCTAATGATTCCTAGGAGACATTGTGGTGTGTCATGAATAGTTGGTACTATTAGTTCTCTCCATGGGTGTGGCCTGGCCTGCCATCAAATTCGGTTTTTTCACTCTTATATCAGCTGTCAGCTTCATTGTTCCTCACTTGGCAGGTGGCCCTCTGGGCACTTTGATCTGTCCACCCCACCCTACTTCCTTCTAACTTGAGGAAGAAACTACCCATGCAGCTTTCATCAGGCAGAGCCTGGCTTTAAGATAATTTTCTATAATTCTCTTCCAAAGAGCCCTCATTTTCCACTGGTTTCATTGACTATTCCACAAGTCGCAATTTCTTTACCGCACAGATCAAATAAATGGACTTCTGCTTTGTTCCTAATTCTTAGTTTCAGTCTCAGTTTTCTGTCGAGTCACTCATTCCCACCACTAAGATGAAGGACCTTTTTTTTAAAAAAAAAAAAAAAAAAAAGAAAGAAAAAATCTTTAGTCTCTGGGTTTGAAATTTTGTTCCAAAAACATTGTTTTTGGTGGTTGGAAATCCTATTATTTGTGCACCAGCCTCTCAGATGACAACTGCATCTAGATATCAGAGTATCATGTGCCTCAGGTACCCATAATTATGTTCTTTCTACCCATCAAGATGCCCCACTTTTAAAATCTGAAGCCCTCATGCCCACTATTGCCTGAACCACAGCCGGATTCTATCCACCAAACACTCTACTTCCAGTCTTAGTAACTTCTCTCCAAATCCAATTGCATTGTAAAGGTTCTCCAGAGAAACAGAACCAGTAGGAGATAGGTATATATATGTATCTAGCCTTCAAACTTGTCCTGAATTACACCAGCTTTCCTGGGTCACTAGCTTTTTATATGAAAAAAAAAACGAGATTTATTATGATGAATTGGCTCACAACTGGGGAGGCTCAGAAGTCCTCTGATCTGCCCTCTGCAAACTGGAGACCCGGGAAAGCCGATGTAATTCAGTCTGAGTTAGAACGCCTGAGAACCAGGGGAGCCAGTCCTATAAATCCCCGTGAGTGTTGGAGAAGATGAGTTGAGAGGTCCCAGCTCAAGCAGCCAGGAAGGAAGCAAAAGTGGTGCATTCCTCTTTCCTCTGCCTTTTGTTCTATTTGAACAGATTGGATGATGCCCACCCACATTGGAGAGAGCAATCTACTGTACTGAGTCTACTAATTCAAATGCTAATCTCACTCAGAAACATTCTCACAGACGCCCTCAGAAATAACGTTTCACCTGGGCACCCTGTGGCCAGTCAAGTGGCCACATAAAACTAACCAATAAACAAGTAATTGGTGTGAAGTGCAAACTATCCATAACAAAAATGCCAGAATATTATAACAACCAAAACGTTCTATATTGTAACCAATACATTAACAATACATTAATACTATCAGGGAGGCGACACAATACAGCATAGTTCCACCACTGATGAGCAGAAGAGAATGACAAGCTGGGTAACTGAAGTCAAATACAAGTTCAAATATAAGTAATGGCTATGGAATTATGCAGGAGAGCAGCAACTGGCAGATTTCCCTGATACTCTGTAAGGATGATTTCTTTCATTTTTAGAGCAAAGTAACTATGAATCCATGAGTTAAAGATACAGAATTACAAGCAATATATTTCTTACATTTCACCAGTGGCCATACAATAAGGATAGTCTTTAGGCAGATGTAATAAGGAGAGAAATGTTGGTCATGGAGAGGGGTCATGATACAATCAATTGGGCATTTCACCATCAGTTACAAACAAGATCAATAATAAGATGCCTTAGCTATAACTATTAATGTCAATTTATAATTGTACATCTATATCCATATTACCATAGTTCTAAGCTCAGGAGATTTTGCCACCAGGGATATATTTCACAATATTTAGGAACATTTTTGGTTGTCATAATAGGCGCAGTGCTGCTGGCATCCAGTGGGTAGAGGCCAGAGATGTTGCCAAACATCCCATAACGCACAGGACAGCCCCTCAAAACAAAGAATTATACAGTCCAAAATATCAATAGTGCTAAGGTATAGCAGCACTGATATGTAGTTACTGAAATCTATATACAGGCAGACCTCATTTTGCATGTACCATTTTGTCTGAGATTTGATCTCTGTAAAGAGTGTGGAAACAATTTCCATAGGCATGAGATCCATTTAACATGGCACCATGCAAAGCAAGGACTACCTTTATTTAGTTGTTACTTGAAGCTGAACTATCTATGATATTATAGCAAGAAGGAAAAACATTTTTAAACATGGATCCTCTCTTCAGCCTGCTCTTCCCCAGGCAGAATATTTAAATTCATGATGCCTACAACTGGACTTTTCATTTTCTAAGATCTCTCTTCCTCACTATCTTTTTCTATTAATGAAACAACCAATATCTTTTTCTCTTCCTTCTCCTTAACCCCACCCCCCCCAATAAATTGCCAAGTCCTGGTGATTCTATTCCTACTATATTTACCACATCCATCTCTTCCTCCATATTCTCAACACCACATCCCTAATCCATATCTTCCTTTTACCTTTCACAGACTACAACAATAACTTCATAATGAGGCACAGACTCTCTTTTTAAGTATATGTAATATGCTTGATCCATTTTAAGCCTATGTAATAAATGAAACCTATTTACTAATAAATTACCTTCCTTAAAGCATGACCCTGATCATATAAATACATTGCTTAAAAAGTTCTGTTACCTCTCCACTGTCTACAGAAGAATCTGACCCCAGTGTATTCCAGTTTCATTTCTCAACACTCCTCTTCCCTGACTCATATCGCTACCTATTATTCCAGAACTGTCTAGCTTTAATGTTACCTTTTCTACAAAGCTTTCCCTAGAACTTCCATAGTGCATTTTTGTTTAATATTCCACTTAAGGCAACAATTTCCAAATGCCAGTCCACAGACAAGCTATCAATGACAAACCTTTTCCTGTCCACGATAAAATGAGATAAATAAGATCAATGCAGTGAATTTTTTATAAAGGTACATTTATTCAGTTTAAAAATTTTCCTTTATTCTGACATTATGTCTAGCCTAACTTTTAGTATTAAAACACCCTCTGTCTTTAATGATTAAGCTAAAAAAAAAAAAAAGCCTTGCTTGGCAAAAATTAAAGCTGATAACCACACGTTTGTCATCTCAGTTTTTCAGGAAAATTTCACTGGTCTGTGAAGTCCAAAAGTCTGAGTATCGTATTTTACCTACAATTCTTTTTTTTGAGGGGCTGTCCTGTGCATTATAGGATGTTTGTCAACATCTCTGGCCTCTACTCACTGGATGCTAGTAGCACCACCTACTATGACAACAAAAAATGTTCCTAGACATCGTGAAATATCTCCCTGGAGGCAAATGGTCCAGTTTTAGTAAACGGTCAAGGTTTTTGGTTTTTTGTTTTTCAAATCTCTTTCCCTTATGGATTTGAAGTTACTATTATTACTCTATCAAATTATTTACAAAAGGACTATGTAAACTACAAAGTAGAGAGATGTTTGCATGCATCATCTCTTGTACTGGATTGTTAACTACAGTGGACACTGCGACGCATCACCAGGATCTTCCTTCCGGGAGGACTTGTTACCCCAGCTGCTGAGAGCGCTGTTGGCAGAGCCTTCCGCTGCCAGTTGCTTCAGGATTGCTTCAATTTCAGAGAGCCACCTCAGTCAAAGTCATGCCCTTGTCTTGGCAGCTCACACCCAGTGACTCATTGACATCATCTTGAAAATGCTCAGAAGGGCCATTATAACTCCAGAGGTTTTCCTGGACTGGGCAGAACTGTTGCTTGGTCTGTTCCACAATTATTCAACTTTTCCTTCCTCCTACTCCTGCTTTCTTCCCCTCTTTCACAGGTATAGATCCCACAGAGTCTCCCATACACTGTCTACTGAACACCATCTCAGAGCTGGCTTCCTATGGAACCCAACCTGCTTTATTAATTCTCTGAAATCCAAAACTATGTTTTTAATCTTTCTATCCTCTCAGGAACCTTACACTATATCTTGATCATGGTAGACACTTGATAAAATAAGGGAAGTGAATTAAGGTAGACCCCTTTGCTTGAATGTATAATTCTTCTTAGAAAAAAAAAGATAACTAAACAAACAGAGGTAATAAAGTCATTATTTCTACTTCTCTCACTGTGACTACATCACAAAAATTCTACATCAGTATTGGTAGATTCTCATGTTGGATTTATAAGCTCACATGAAATATAAAATTTAAAATTTCAAAATATACTTAGAAAGGCTCATAGGTCTCTAAAAACAAACAGACACTAGCATACATAGAGGAAATTATTAGAAAGAAGAGGAGGCTTGTATACATCTTACACAGGACAGAAGAGAGGGCAACCTCATTTGCCTGGTTTCATCACAAAAGGAACTGACAGACAATCTCCTCAGCTAGCCATCACAATGAATCAGCTCCATTTTTGGTTTCAGAGTAACTCCTCTTAACACTAAAATTTCAGGGAGGGAATTGTTTGCTTGGCCTGACTTGGAGCACATGCCCAACTGTTCCAAGACAGGACATCTGAATCAACCATCCTACCAAGACTACATACAACAGAAGATGTAGCTCCCGAAACGGCAACTGGCGTGCTATTATAAGGGTGGTGCAGTTGTACAGTACACACTGATGAATCTGCCTGCCTTACACAAGTGGATCAGGTGACATAAGCAAAAAACATCCTGAGACTTGTGGTCTCAGGATGAATCAAGGGAATATTGTAACAGCTGTTGCGAAGTGTAACCAAAATGCCTTTTAGTTTTACATATTCAGGAGTGCTAAATAAATGGAAATATCTTAATAAAATAGACAGATAAACCAGAAAGTGGAACATATAGATACTCAAATTATATCAACCAAACCTATGAAAATAAAGTGAGGATAGATTGCTTAAATTACTGAAATCAAATTCTTTGGAGTTTTTTTGACAATGGAAGTCTGATCATAAATGTTATTTACTTTTGCTGTAGCATTATAATTTCACAGCACCTATAATTCTGGATGTATTAAGTGGCTGCCTAATTGAGGTTACTTATTTTCTTATTCCTTTAAAGTTAACCTTAATCTTACATGTTTGGTTCTTTTTTAATTTATTTATATACATTTGTGGTAGCATTGTCAGACAAAACACAGAATGCCCAGTTAAATTTGAATTTCAGATAAATAGCAAATAATTTTTTCGTATAAGCAATCCCAAGTATTGCATAGGACATACTTATGCTGAAATTATTCAGTGTTCATTTGAAATTCAAATGTACCTTGATGTCCCACTTTTCCCCCCTAAATCCAGCACCCCTACTTTATGATATATATTCAATGTCTTTGATGTTTTTGGCACTCATTTTCCCTACCACTGGTAACCACACTCATCATGTCCTTTAGAAAACTATCTATCCCACTATTAATATACGTGGTGTAGGTGGAATGACCCATCTCCCCCAAGTATGTGATCCAAGCTTTACCAATCAAACTGCAAGGCCATGCCACAGTGATTGGTTTGGTCAGGCCAACAAGAGCTGACTAAGACTTTTGCTCTACTTATGGAAAAGAGGAGTTTTTTGTTTTGTTTTGTTTTCTTTTCTTTTCTTTCCTTGTTGTTTTTCCTGAAATTATTGCTAAGCTGGTTGGTGGTATGTCCTGGAACTGCAGGAAGCCAGCACATGGACAGAGCCTGCCCAAGAATTGTGGGTGCATAGGATAAAGCTGAAGGGTGAAGAATGAAAAGCCAAGACCTACTGAAGTCACTGAGCCCTGGATCCAGCTAAGCCTGAAGAGGTATATCTTGGACTTTCAGATATGAGAATGGATACATCCAATTCATTTTTTTAAACATAAGCTAATTACACATAAATTTCTGCCACCTGCAGTCAAAAGTCCCTTTTAGAAAAGATATTGTGAAGTAACAAAAGGCATATACAATAAACTTATTAAATAGAAAACCAGAACCTAATATAGGAGGATAAAAATGAGCCAATCCTAAAGATTAACATAGTTTAATATTTTCCAGTGTATGATAATGTGTACCAGTGATAGTACATGAAATGACTTTAAACGGCACACAAATAATTTTTATTTTAATAGTTTAATATTATTTTAATGTGAATTAAATATATAGCTAGCACATCACACCCAAGTGTTCTTTTAAAATATATTTGTTAACATAATAAAATAATTTTATTAAAATTGGAATATAAATCATTCTTCTGGAAGTATGAGGACATGGTAAACATCATGAAGTGTTATGCAAATGTCCCCAAATTTTGGAAACATTGATATAATTAATGTGATTGTGCATCAAATTTTGTCTGAGTATCCTAGTAGCCAGGGGTGGGGCAGGCAATTGGGGAGAAATATATATTTTATAACTATTACCAGAAAATAAAAATTATGCCAGTGTTTCTGGAAAATCTATTCATTCTCTGCAGCTAAATTCCAAAAGAAATTTCTCACTTAGTACATTTATAGAAAGACTATTAATTTTTATTACTTAAGAAAAATATCCTCAGCAATAGCTTCATAATCAAATAAAATAATCAATGTAAAGCTAATTCCTAACGTTTTTTCTTATAGCAATCTTCTATTAAAGTCAAGAGTTTTAAAAATAGAACTTAGTGCATTTGGTTCCTTGAGAGATTTAAGTTAATATGGTACAACCATAACAGCTTCCCAGGGATTGAATTATAATAATAATAAAAAATCTTAGGTTACCTAGGGGTTTCAATGAAGTGCATTTCCATTGAAAACTTTCATAAATCCCACATCTATTACTGGGTTTTGAAAGTAGCTGAATAGCAAACTATTAGGGTTTATGCTGTCTGAGGTAGTTTTAGAATACTTTGGGTTATATATTACTAACAGATTCATATGCTTTGAAAATCTAGAGAACAAAAGATAACTATTATTTAAGACAGAAACAAAAAGGCTTTTTATAATTCAAATTAGGAAACTTTGATAATATGTAAGAGAACAGCATAATGTCCCTCAGAACAGAATATAAGTTGTTAGAAATCCAAGTGTAGGCTTTTCAAGCCTTTTCAATTAGGAATTATAGGCATTGAGTTGCAGAGTGGGAAATCAAGAATCTAGTTATTGAAGAAAGAACCAGTAATACAATGGAACAACAGCAAGAGGCAAACGAGGGAAAGACCAGCAGTTGGCCTTGTAAAGCGTATCACAGAAAAGAAATTAAAATAGCTTAGGGAAGAGTAAGATGATAACAAATGAAGCCTAATCTAACAAGAGAGAGTGATAGCGCATATCCAGAGAATAAACATATCCAGAAAATAGACGTCCTTGGAACAATGGTCTTCCTTACTAAGAAAGCAGGAAGAGTATATTGTTTGCTATTTTTAGGGATAAAGTAGTTTCAACCATACCCTTGGTTTAAATAAATATGAAGACTGAGATAAAGGATTGCATTGTTTTGGTAGTGAATTAGTTGAAGAAATGCTGACTCCAGAAAGGTGGACTACAAAAGCAGTGGTTCCTTTAAGTTTTGGATAAATTTAAGAGTTTACATTTTTTATTGCATAAACATTTGACTTCTAATGGATTAATTTCGAAAAGACACACTATTTCATTAGCAGATATTATTTCTGAAAAATTTATGAAAAGTAAGAAGAGAATTATGGACAAACTATTAGAGTAATAGATCCCAAGTCCCTTTCTTGTCACATTCCCCATAGAACTAACAGATATCCAATACTGTCAAGAGCAGTAATTTCCCTACTTAATTTATGATTATATTTTAAAACTTTGTCTTGCAAAAATCCCTCATATATAGTTGATTGTATCCTGAATATTTTTATCTATACTGACATGACCCCTCTTCCTTACCCCTGCCCCAATCTGTTTAGAAAACAAGAAGATTGTTCTATACAGACAAATCATCTCTCGGTTATCATTTTTTTTGACCTTCAGAGTAACAATTGATTGTCTTTATTTAACACTAATAGCTTTGTTAATTTAAAAGAATTAAAATGCAATAACTGTCAGAAATATATTTTTCCTTGAGAAATTGGCCAGTTTTTTGATTAATACATATTTTGAATGATGAATCAAATGCTCAAGATAAGTAGCTTTTAAGTATTCAATGTTGCATTTTTTACAATAGAAATATCTTTAGTCAAACTGCATGAACACAATATGCTATTCCTGGGTAATCTGGCACTATTATTGAAAGTATTTCTATCATTAAGAATCATTGCCACTTTCAAAAGAAAATTTTATTTTCTTTGCTTATGAGATTGTTACATATCAAGAGTGTCTGTGAAAAGGAAATAAGATTGGAGAGGAAGCTAGTAGCTGGCAAAAGGTCTTCCAACGAGGGTAGGAGAATTTTGAAAGAACTTAACCTGGCTGCAGAGGATGACTTTGACATTTATATCCAAATAGGTTAGAAAAGAAGTCTCCGCCATGATTCAAATATTTAGCCTTAGGAGATCTGAGATGATTTAGCAGAAAAAGAAGAGTGAGAGCTATAAGAAACTTGGAGTAGTTTCTTCGCACTCTGAACATCTTCCCTTTGTTCTCCCTCCTTCTCTCTCTCCTCCCTCCTCTTACAGACTTTTAATCATTAGCCAGCAAATCCTCATTGACTATTCTCAATCTGTGCCAGGCAGTGGAGGATCATATTCATGAAAAATACACATATATGGGGACAAACAATTGTAAAAATACAGGATTCATCTCCTTAGAGTCAGATGAGGAAACAAATAAGTACAAGTAAGTTTATTTTAAGCTAGATGGAATTGCATGCAAGTTGCAATGTGGGCACAGAGGAACAAGGGGCGATTCACCTGGGAAATTCAGAGAAGGGTTCACAAAAGTGGTAGATACTTGACCTAATCATTGAAGGAAAGCTCACCTGACAGACAAACTTGGGGAAACAGGAGAGGGGACATTCCAGTCAGAGGGAATAAGGTGCAAGAAAATGTGGCCTGTTCAGGCAACTACCAGGAGTGATGGAATGCAAAGTGCGAATTCAGGGTTTGGGGCAGGGGGAGGAGTGAGCGAGAGTGAGGCTGAGAGATGGGAAGGGAAAGATATTATAAGGCTCTACACGTTATAGTAAGGAACTTAAATCTTATCCTGCAAGCAATGAGGAGCCTCTGAAGAACTTTTAGTGGAGACAGTAATATGATCAGATTCTCACTTGCATGCTGTCACCAATGTGCAGGATGAGTTGGGGGCAAGGCAGTGAGACTGAAAACAGGGAGACAAGTAAGGTGGTCAGGGATGTTTGACTTAGGGCACAGGCAGAAGAGATGAAAAAGAAGTGATGGTAGAGAGCTAATAGGAGGTAAAACTGACAGCATGTGCTGACCAGAGATTAGAGGACAGGAATGGTATGAGGGATAAAAGAACAGGACACTTTGGGGGTTTCTAATTGGAAAAGAGGACATGGTGATACTATTCATTAAGGCATAATTTTTGACACGTGATCCAAAGGCTTAATTATAAGGTGAATTTGTGTTAATAGTGTACTTTATTTTCAGTCATAGCTGAAAAGGATACTTTACAAAAAAAGTATGAAGATGGAAATGGAAGGAGTGCACCACTAGTTTTGCTTACTCAAGCATGACGCTTATGTTTTTCAATTATATCGCCTGTTTTGAGTTTGTTAAAATTTGGATAGCAATTTTCTTGCAAACTGAGAACTATTTCATTTCTATATTTTTACCAAACATAAAACTATTTGGAGAATTTTTAACAGGTTAGAAGATAGTGTCAAAGCTTTTGAGTTTAGAAACATAAGTTTTTACAGGTGAGATACTTTATCATTTTGAACTTTAAAAATCACATGATGGACAAAATTCCAAAAGACTACTTTTAAAATATGCTTTACACAATGTAAGTTACTTTTGAAAAGTAGTTAATTTCTCACTCATGGTTAAAAACCTTGATGGGACATAGTAACTATGTTTCTTCATTTTTCTTTTTCAAAAATATCCGCCAGCAGCTATTTATTGTCACCAGAAAGATCAGCACACTTGAATAATTGTCTCTATTGTAAAAAAGAAAGCAAAACAATAACATCCTAAGTTCAATGATTCTTATAAGAAATTTACAATAAGATAAACAGTGTATTTCTTTGTTATAAATTATTTTTGTGGTCATATCTTATCTCATTATAAAGTATTTATGATACTTTAATTCATAAATCATTAGTTTAGCAACCCTGGATCAAAGTATGAGTTTCACTTTTGGCTATCTCAGTCTTAAACTATCGGAGGTAAATTTTTTTCAGAATTTATCACAGAATGTCCCTGAGTATCAGGCTGTGCTCAGAGGCAGGAATTCATGGAGTTTGTCATTCTTAATAGTTAATTTATCCAATGCAGTCTCACCATTCTTGAATTACTTACATGTTTATTATTTGATGGCAAAAACTGTACATTTACTTAAAGCAAGAGTAGGGAAACTTTTACTGTAAAGGGCCAGATAATAAATTTTGATGTTTTGTAAGTCATAAGGTTTCTATTGCAACTACTCTGCTGTTGTAGCATGAAAGCCACCGTGGACAACACTAAATGAAAGAGCATGGCTGTGTCTCAAAAAACACTTTTATTTACAAAAACAGACAACAGGCCACATTGAGCCTTGGCCGTAGTTTCTTGACCCCTGCCCTAAAGCTTTCTAGAATCTCAGAAGATTCTAAATGCTAATAGCCAAAGGCAAAAAATGATGTACTTCTCTGTTGTCTGATACTAGTTTCTTATCTTGAAATATGAGTGAGAGTTTCAGTACCTCTTGCCTCACCACAGCCAGAAAACTAATTCCAAATAACTCAATTTTCTAGAAGGTCTGTTGCCTATAACCACCTTCATGGTACAAATTTTAGAATCACTTAGGATTTCAAGCTCAGAATTGCCTAAGGTTTCTACAAACAACAGAATCTGAGCCAGGCTAACTAAAGCAAATGGGAATCAATTGGAAGGATATTGTGAGCCTCACAGGTCAGCTCATTTCTCATTGCAGATGTCTGTTCTCCTACACCATTTTCCTATTCCACTTGATATCATGCTAGGTCACTGCATAAGATAACATCATGCTGAAATGACCTGTAGAACAAGAATTTGCAAGTATACTAGATTCTTGGTCAGATAAATGAATGCCAGGAGGATACAAATACCATCAAATAGAGGAGCCTCAGGGACATCCTGGGGTCTAGTGTTCTGAGGCATGTATATATATGCTTAAAATTGAAGGACATATTGTTCTTTCTTCCACGCCTTTCTAGCAAGAATGAGGCTTGGTAGGCCTCTTTGAGTGGTTATGGCAATAGGCACAATGGAATGCCTTGTTTCAACCCATTTATCCAATGATCACAAAACTGCTACCATGGAGTGGAAGTGAGAGCAAAAGAAGTAAGTTCAGGCGGAGGTGAAGTAGGCTGTCAATTGTCCCTTACGACACAGTAAATCCAATGTTGCTTGGAGAACCTGAGGAAGATGGTGATGTAGTTTGGACTTGCATTAAAACAGGAAATTGTGACAAGGTGACACATTCTCCTCCTGTGTGTCAGAACATTATAATGTCCACACATGTAGATACCATCATTATGTGGGAACTGAGTCAACATGCCAAGTCAGTTCTGATGCTTAGTATAGAGTTCCTCTTTCATCAGTTCAAAATCCCAGTCTAATAGAACATACCATAAACACACAATAGCTTCAGTATGAAGAGGATCAAGATGAAAAAATAAAAGTACCAGTATTCCACTTTCTGTGTCTTCCCAACTATGTTCAAAGAATAAAAATGGAAATGTGAGAAAGTGAATATGTAACTTAATTTTTAAACTGCTTGTTCAAATTAGTTAAAATGTTATCGTAGTCAAGCATCTTTTAGTTGCAGGTAATAGAAAACCCTTGGTAAAAGAAAAAAAAAAAAAAAAAAGAGGGAAATATATAGGATAATGGAGTATTTCTCAGAATCCAAGAGTGAAACTGGGCTGCCAGAAGGACCCAAATTAGGAACTAGAAAGCTATTGGGACACAGGCTACTCTTCCTTGTATTTCCTTCTCTGCGGGGTACATGACTTCCCATCTCTGCTTCTTTTGTAAGTCTGCTTCATTGTGCTTTCTGTCTGCAAATTGCTTTGTCTTCTTTCACGTACGCAGAAAATGGCCCCTCCACGTTCCTTGAGCTTTCATATCCTTGGTTCATGCAATTAGCATGTACTAACATCTAGAATGCAGATTCCCAGATCCCAGGAGACAAATTCAATTGACCCAGCTGAGATTAGGTGTTCACCCTTGGTCCAATCTTCTATGGCAAGAGGGCAAGGCCACAAAATATAGACATGGCTACCACTGATTGGGAGCATGGACATCAGTTTTCAAAGAAGAGCACATAGCTATTACAAGAATAATAAAGATATATGGGATATGGTTATCAACAAATGATTTGAAAGTCAGTAATGGGCAGAAACTCTGAATGGGAAAAATATAGTCATGAGGAAATGAATTGGAAATACAATACAAATCCTGCTGTACCTGAAAGAGAGAAGGGGCTGGGAACTTAGAAGGCCACATACAACCTTCTAAGGTTATTTTAGCAAATAATATTGTACCTGTCCTTGATTATTTGCTATGAAGCCAATTTCTCACACTTCTTCTGCTCTGTTGTGTACTGTAGGGGGTTGACACCTAAACGGCGCATTTCCCAGCTAGATCATCATTGTTTTTTTGTGGCTGAGTAGTACTCCATGGTATATATATACCACATTTTATTAATCCATTGATGTATTCATGGGCACTTGGGTTGTTTCCACATCTTTGCAATTGTGAATTGTGCTGCTATAAACATTCTGGTGCAGATGTCTTTTTTATAGAAAGTCTTTTGTTCTTTTGGGTAGATGCTCAGTAATGGGATTGCTGGAGCAAATGTTAGTTCTACTTGTATCTCTTTGAGGTATCTCCATACATCTTTCCACAGAGGTTGCTCTAGTTTGCAGTCCCACCAGCAGCATATGACTGTTCCTATCTCTCCACATCCATGCCAACATTTATTGTTTTGGGACTTTTTGATAAAGGTCATTCTCACTGGAGATAAGTGATATCTCACTGTAGTTTTAATTTGCATTTCCCTGATGATTAGAGACGTTGAGCATTTTTTCATGTTTGTTAGCCGTTAGTCTATCTTCTTTTGAAAAGTTTCCATCATGTCCTTTGTCCACTTTTTGAAAGGGTTGTTAGATTTTTTCTTGCTGATTTTCCTGAGTTCTATATAGACTGTAGTTATCAGCTCTTTATCGAATGTGTAACATATGAATATTTTCTCCCATTCTGTAGGCTGTCCATTTGCTCCCGTGATAGTTTCCTTGGCTGTGCAGAAGCTTTTTAATTTCATTAGGTCCCATTTATTTATTTTTGTTGTTGCTGTGATTGCCCTGAATTTGGGTGCTTATCAAAAGAATAATCCATCACGACCAAGTGGGATTCATTCCAGAGATGCAGGGATGTTTCAACATACTCAAATCTATAAATTTAATTCACCACACAAATAGAAGCACAAATAAAGACCATGTGATCCTCTCAACAGATGCAGAAAAAGCATTCAACAAAATTCAACACCCTTTTATGAAAAGAACGCTTAACAAAATAGGCATAGACAGGACTTACCTAAAAAAGATACAACACATATGACAAAACCACAGCCAACATCATACTGAATGGGGAAAAACTGAAAGCATTCCCACTTAGAACTGGAACCAGACAAGGCTGCCCTTTATCGTCGCTTCTGTTCAACATAGTGCTGGAAGTCCTAGCCAGAGCAATCAGACAAGAGAAAGAAATTAAGGTATGCAAATGGGGGCAGAAAAGTCAAACTATATTGCTCTTTGCTGATGATATGATCTTATATCTACTTTTAGTGGAGGCAGGGTCTCGCTCTTGCTCAGGCTGGTCTTGAACTCCTAAGCTTATTTGAAGTTTTTATAGGAATTAGCAAAAGGCGTCTCTTCTGGGTTCCAGGGCTAACAGAGTGTAAACTAGATTTCAGCTCATACAAATCAGAAACTAGCTTTTGGCTTGCTGTGAGTTCAAAGGAAAAATCGTGGATTTAGAAACCCTTCCAGTTAAAGAAACTATACTGTTGGTGTTTCTCCCCAGTTCCCTTGACCAGACCGTGCACACATCTTTCAGCTGTTAGGCGTGTTTCCTGCCAATGGCTCACAGTTGCTACCTTCTTCAGAGACTCAGCATTGCCTTTGGCTAATGGAAGTCAGCACCCAAACTGTCTTCCCCCTCTTTCAGTGTCAATGGCTAAATGTATAATATCAATGATATACAAAAGGCTGCTTCTTTTGCTCAAGGTGACATTTCTGTGGAGTGATTTATGCTCCAGAGTTTCATCTCCTATGGCTCAGGCTAAGGCTAGACTTTACCTGAGACCATGTCACTTGCATGGCAATTTCCCCCTTCTTTATACAGTTTCCCTCATTCCAAGTGTTTCCTGAAGAACATTCCCTCAATAAATCATGTGTGCCTGAATCTCTGTCTCAGGCTCTACTGCTAGGGAACTTGATCTAACAGAAGTCCTAATTATGATTTTTTTTCAAACTCTAGTGAAAAACAAGACAGTAATAACTTAAACGATAAGCTATACTTGGTTATTTTAACATTAAGATTTAGGGATCCAATCTTAAAGAGTAGACAAATTTGTAATTATTGATGAGATGGCAAATTTTGGGGGGTATTACAAACTCAGGAACTGAGAAAACAGCAGGGAAATGTTTTAAAAATCATTCTACTTCTTATAGAATGTTCAGGTTATACACATTTATATGGGTAAAGTACAGATAAATAATGGCAGAGTAGTTTGACCTATCATTTTTGAAAATGTTTTATGTCAGAGATCCTTGAAGTTGAGTTCTGTTTGGTAGTAACAGCCATCATTTACTGAGCAACCATTAAGTGCCAGGCTTTGTAGCAGGTGCTGTTTCATACATTATTTCAACTTACTTCCTACAACAAGGCAATGAGATAGGTATGATCTCCATTGTACAAATAGGAGAACTGAGGTACAGTGAAGCCAAGTAATTTGACTTCTGTAGAGCTGGTCTTCAACTCAGGTCTCTCTGACTATAATGTTTGCATTATTTTCATTATATTATGCTGTCTCTCAATGAATTTTTATACACATTTAACCAACAGCTGATGCTATGTAACAAATCAAATATATCCACATATTCTTTTTTACTTTTTTGCCTTTTCCATTTTTAAGCATGGGTGAATGAAGAGTTTGAACTACATAATTCCTAAGGTTCCTGCCAGCTCTAATGTACTGATTCTAAATACAGAGATTGAGCTGAATGACTCCTAAACAAGAAATAATCAACATATTCTAATGTTACCATTGACTCTGGATAAATTATTTGAGCATTCAATGTTTTTCCTCATCTATTAAAAAATAAAACAACAAAAAGCAACTAAAATATTAACCTCCAGCCACGGGAGTAAAGAGTTATGGCTGATTTAACAACTATCAAATATAAGGCAATCTAGTTTTGAATATAAATGATACATACTAGGTCAATAATTCCATGAAACCATAGTCACCAATTATCCTTCCTTCCTGCACTGAGGTCTTTATTAAAAGTAGGATTTTTATGTCCAGCAGATTGTAATTCTTACCCATCTTCTAACTGAGTTGGGCTTATAATGAATATAATATATTCATACCACCAAAAAGGTATTTGTAATAGTGAAAAAAACACAAAGTTGTTTATATTCTCTTATGCACTTTTACCCATTGCTTTCTAAAATACTGGATGTTTTTAAAACCAAAAGAAATGGGATTGATTATATAATTTTTAGCTGAAAAGGACCTTGGAAGTAGTTAATTCATTCCTTTCATTTCACAAATGAGTAAATAGAAGCATACAAAGGTTGAGTGACTTCACTAAGATTACATGACTAGTTACTACCAGAAGTCAGATTAGAATAGCTAATCCCTGCTTGCCCTAGTGGCTCTTTTGCCAGATGTGAACAATGAAGACATTCCACCTACAGACCCTACGCTATCTAGATCTTAAACTGACAAGAATGAATCCCAGTGGTCCATTACAAGTTCCCTCTCCTCAAAAGGAATGTGATTCAGACATAGTTTGTGTAATGTTGTCTGCCTTATGTGCTTGGGGAGAGGGAGGAAGGTGGTTGGTTGGGTGGTGGTGGTGGTAAATTTAATATCCTGCATGTTGTCTTGAAGGTCAGTCCATCAGAATCACCAGGAGGGCTTGTTAAAACACAGATTGATGACTTCTATCCCTAGAATTTCTGATTCAGCAGATCTAGATGGGGTCTGAGAATCAGCATTTCTAAAAAGTTCTCAGGTGATGCTAATGCTGCAAGCTGAGGAACCACATTTTTAGAACTAGTGGTACATGTCCCTTAGTCCCTAGGGATGCTAGCTTACTGACTTTTTACCTTGGTTCTTGTTTTCACTTCAGTTTCCAATACTCCTTGGTACTGAACTTGCTTCCAGAGCTGTTTTTTAAGCCCAAGTCCTATTCTGGCAATCACATCATGCTAATTATCAGAAATCCCTAACAATATACCACACATTTCTCAATGAATAAGAAGATGTAAAGATGCATAAGACATGATAACAGCTTTCAGAGACCCTTCAGGCTAATAAAGGAAACAGACATTTAAAAAGTAATTATAATTTGCAAATGGAAAATCTGTATATTACTGACTTTGACAATATGATATATTCAAATAACTTACTTTGATTTTCCTTAATGAATCAACTAAATAGCTATTTATAGATAAATGATATCAAAGTTTATGAATCTATAGTATCAGCCCATTCAACCATTAGTAACTTTCCAAGGATAAATAAACTAGTTAATGTAGGGGGAAAACATTGTTATCTCTTCTTAAAGACTTTGTATGAGGACAGAAGATGAAATTTTAAAAAACTGCTTACTTTTTTATAATTTTATTATGCATGCAATATACATGTAATGTAGTACATAAAAAATGGTATCATCTTGATAAAATTGGAAAGCAAGCATTGTTTAAAATTTTATGTTATTGCTTTCTCTTTAAAAAGACCCCTTCCCTAGTCACTGAATGTCCTGAAGTTCCAACTATCCCCAATTGAATTAACTAGCTGCTGAGTAGCTTCTGAACACCTTTTCTGTGTTCAGAGAATTTCTGACCTTATGAATTTGCAAATGCCTAAACTTGAACCTTAAATCTCAGGCTTCCTTGCAGCTAGGGCACAGGCATGTAGCCTTTCCAAATCAGACACACTGATGGGCAACTGTGATTTGAAAGCACATAAAGGGAAGAAGCAGGTGGCCCAGGGAATCCATTTTGGCAAGGGTAGCAGTGGTACATCCAGCTTTTAGAAACTCGGGAGAGATTCTAGCTTCTAATCTCTAGCTTTAGTGGTGGATTTATGGTGTCTGTGCCTAGAGATGACAATAGTCAAAAGCTTACTCGAGGAGTTCCGCAATGAAACTTGGATGTAATTTCTAGCTGGGCAGAGGATGAATCAGGAAGTCTGACATTTGACCAACAGACATTCCAGAAAGAGAACAGGTAAAAATTGAGGGGAGAAAATGGTATGAAAGTAACACAAGAAAGATTTCCGGAACTGAAAGACATAAGTATTTAGTTAAAAAGGGCCTTTGAAATACCCAGTACAATGAATATAAAAATATCTCACTATGGTGCATCATCAAATTTCAGGATTCCATGAACAAAGAGAAGATTCTAAAAACTTTTAGAGGTAATAAAGAGTCACATACAAAGGATCAGAATCAGAATAACATCATATTTCAACAGCAATGTTGAAAATTAAAAATCAGTGAAATAACACCTTCAAATTCTGTAGAAAACTGATATTCAGTCTGAAATTCTCTACCCTGTTACATTATCAGCCAAGGGTGAAATTAGAATAAAACTAACAGATATGCAAGGTCTCAAAATTTTATTTTCTAGGCACTTTTTCTGAGGAAGTCACTAAAGGATGTACCCTACCAAAACAAAGGGGTAAACAAAGATAGATAACATGGGATGCAAGAAACAAAGGGTTCAATACAGAAAGGAGGTGAAAGGAAATCCCAGTATGCTAACTAAAGAAAATTCCAGACAATAGCCATGTAGCAACTGTCCAGACCAATATGGGATGATGGAGGGCTTTAGGAGTGAGGTCCCTGATTAAACAAATAAACTTAGTGCAGCTAACAGATTCCTGATACATCTGATTATGTGGAAAACAAGATAAGGAAGGATTTTATAGTTAAAAATATAGGGGAAATGAAAAAATTAAAAGAAAATTTAAGGAAATTAATGAGGGGGAAAACAATCTCCACACAGTTAAATCGGTACAAGAATATAAATATAATCATAGTGCAACACATGACTCACTACAGAATAACACACATTATTCTTTTTTTTTTTTTTTTTTGAGACAGAGTGTCACGATTGCCCGGCTAGAATACTATGGCATCAGCCTAGCTCATAGCAACCTCAACTCCTGGGCTCAAGCGATCCTTCTTGATCAAGGATCAACTTCTGGGCTCCTTCTTGATCAGCTCCTGGGCTCAAGCGATCCTGCCTCAGCCTCCCAAGTAGCTGGGACCACAGGCATGCGCCACTATGCCCGGCTAATTTTTTCTATATATTTTTAGTTGGCCAATTAATTTCTTTCTATTTTTTAGTAGAAACGGGATCTCGCTCTTGCTCAGGCTGGTTTCGAACTTCTGACCTTGAGCGATCCACCTGCCTTGGCCTCCCAGAGTGCTATGATTACAGGCATGAGCCACCGTGCCCAGCCAGTGTTTTCTAACTTTTAGTGTACAAGTCTTTCACCTCTTTGGTTAAGTTAATTCCTAAGTATTTTATTCTTTTCTATTGCTATTGTGAATGGGACTGTTTTCTTGATTTTCTTTTCAGATAATTCATTGTTTGTATGTAGAAGTGCAATTGATATATGAATGTTAATTTTGTATCATGCAACTTTACTGAATTTATTAGTTCTAACAGTTTTTTTGGGAAGTCTTTAAGGTTTTCTACATATAGGATCATATTACCTTCAAATAGGGATAATTTTACTTCTTCCTTTCTGATTTGGGTGCCTTTTATTTCTTTTTCTTGTTTAATTGCTCTGGCTAAGATTTCCAGTACTATATTGAAAAGAAGTGGCAAGAATGGGCATCCTTGCCTTGTAGCAGACCTTAGAGAGGAAGCTTCTAGTTTCTCCCCATTGATCATGATGTTAGCTGTTGGGTTTTCATATTGACCTTTATTATATTGAGATAAGTTGCTTCTATACCAATTTTGTTGAAAGTTTTAATCATGAATGCATGTTGAACTTTGTCAAAATGCTTTTTCTGTGCCTATTGAGATGATCATGTAGGGAGTTTTTCGTCCATTTTGTTAAAGTGTTATATCACATTTATTGACTTATTTATTTTGAACCAGCCTTGTATCTCAGGGATAAATACCATTTGGTCATGATGTATGATTCCTTTATTGTGCTGTTATATTTACTATAGTTTGCTAATATTGATATTTTGTTGAGGATTTTTGCATCTGTGTTCACCAAGGATATCAGCCTGTAGTTCTTTTTCTTGTAGTGTCTTTGCAGGGGTTTTGTATCAGGGCAATGCTGGCCTCATATAATGAGTTTGGAAGTGTTCCTTCTTCTATTTTTTGGAAGAGTTTAAAAAGAACTATTATTAATTCTTCTTTGAATGTTTGGTAGTATCCACCTGTGAAGCCACCTAGTCCTGGGATTTTCTTTGTTGGGAAATTTTTGAATACTGATTCAATCTCCTTAGTTGTTAGTGGTCTATTCAGGTTTTCTATTTTTTCTTCATTCAGTTTTGGTAGGTTGTATGTTTCTAGGAATTTATTCCTTTCTTCCAGGTTATCCAGTTTGTTGGCATGTAATTGTTCACCAAAAATCCTTAATAATCCTTTTTATTTCTTTTTTGTTGTTGCGGAGACAGAGTCCTACTCTGTTGCCTGGGCTAGAGTGCCGTGGTGTCAGCCTAGCTCACAGCAACCTCAAACTCTTGGGCTCAAGCAATCCTCTTGCCTCAGCCTCCCGAGTAGCTGGGACTATAGGCACGTGCCACCAAGCCTGGCTAATTTTTTCTATGTATTTTTAGTTGTCTGGCTAATTTCTTTCTATTTTTAGTAGAGACACGTTTTGCTCTTGCTCAGGCTGGCCTTGAACTCCTGAGCTCAAGCGATCCTCCTGCCTCGGCCTCCCAGATTGCTGGGATTCCAGGCGTGAGCCACTGCACCTGGTCTGCCATTGACTTTCTATTGTAATGTTTCTCCATTTAATCCTCTTTGGGTTGATTCTGTTTGGGAACATTTGAGTTTCATGAACCTTGATGTCCATATCCCTCCTAAGATTTGAGAAGTTTTCAGTCAATATTTCTTTAAATAAGTTTTCTTCTCATTTCTCTCTCTTCTCTTTCTGAAACTCCCGTAATGAATATATAGGTTTGATGGTGTTTTATAAACCCCATAGAGTTTATTCATTCTTTGTTCTTTGTTCTTTTTTTCTCCTCTGACTGGATATCAAATGGTCTGTCTTTGAGTTCACAGATCTTGATCAAGTCTGCTGTTGAAGTTCTCTATTGAATTTTTCAGTTCAGTTATTGTGTTCTTCAGCTCCAGAATTTCTGTTAGGTTCTTTTTTATGATTTCTATCTCTTTGTTAAACTCCTGATTTTGTTGATGGTTCATTGAGTTGTCTATCTGTGTTGTCTTGTAGCTCACTGAGCTTTCTAAAAACAATTGTTTTTCTGTAATCCTAGCACTCTGGGAGGCCGAGGTGGGAGGATTGCTTGAGCTCAGGAGTTCAAAACCAGCCTGAGCAAGAGTGAGACCCTGTCTCTACTAAAAATGGAAAGAAATTAATTGGCCAACTAAAAATATATAGAAAAAATAAGCCGGGCATGGTGGCACATGCCTGTAGTCCCAGATACTTGGGAGGCTGAGGTAGTAGGATTGCTTGAGCCCAGGAGTTTGAGGTTGCTGTGAGCTAGGCTGATGCCACAGCACTCTAGCCCAGGCAACAGAGTGAGACTCTGTCTCAAAAAAAGACAAAAAAAAAAAAAAAAAACCAAACAATTATTTTTAATTCTTTGTCAAGCAGTTGATAGTTCTCAATTTCTTTGAGATTGGTTATTGGGAAATTATTGTGTTCCTTTGGTGATATCATGTTTCCTTGATTTTTTTCTGTTCTTTGAAGTCTTTCATTGCTGCCTTCACATTTAAAGAAGTAGTCAGCACCTCTGGTATTTACTGATTGGCTTCAGGTGTGAAAAACCTTTATCAGCCATCCTGGTTAGGGATATTGGGGCTTTGGGGGCTCTCAGACCTTTTCTATGGATGCACCTGCTCCACTTCTCTTGTTCCAACATGGAGTACTTTATGGAAACTTCTGAATACAGATATGCTTTACCTAGTACTTAGAAAATTTTACTACCAAATAGAACAATGATGGCTTACATTATTATAAACCTTTCTAACCATTGTGTCTTGAATAGACCACATCTACTCAGCATAATCAATATATCATTGCTGCTGATTAGGCTTAGACAATTAAATGTTGAGGTAACTCTATGACCCCAGTGAGTGATATAAATGTATAAATCACAGAAGAGAAAAGGGACAATGGGGCCTATAGCAAGTTGGAAAATGCTTAGTTCACTGTCAGGCTTTTAAATTCTAATAAAACATACTGATTGGTCATATTTAGCTAAGAGTCACTATTTTGTTACTGATAAACTAGTCACAGGAAAATCAGAAGCCTAGGTGGGGGTCCCAGCTGAATTGGGTTCCACTCCCCCTCCCTATTTTGGTATCAGCCCTCACCTCCAGTGCCTCCAATAGCATCTCTCTTTTTTATGTATCTGTGGGGCTTCTGCCAGCATCCCCACTGGGACTCCAGGTCATCACTATGCCTTCCTGTCACCCCACCCCCAAGTGGAAAGAGGGAAAGTGGAAGAGTTTTCTCTCCAAATGTGACAATTCTTTCAGCCAATTCAGAAATTATGGCTTCATAAGCAATAGAACCACTAGTAACACTTAAGTCCAATGAGCCCAAGAGTTGGCTGAGCTAGGAGGCAAATACCATGCTAAATGCCGCCTTGAATTACATACATAGTTGTTGTTCCAGGTGCTGCACCAGCCTCCCCAAATTCCCATCTGTCCCTAAGTAGAGTCACTGCAGTTCAAGAACCCAGTCTAGGGACTGGGACAACCTTTGTAATTTTCTTCTTTGAGACATAATCTCTTTGGCATTAGAGGTCCACAATCTCCTACCCACAATTCTGAGATAGGAAGGGCTTTAAACAGCAAACTTTTATCATTTTGTTAGCAGAACCTGAACTGAAGTGACATGAGGCTATAAGTAGTGTTTATTTTTCTGATTTAGTAGGAATAGTCATACATTTGGCCAAAGAAATACAATTGTGTTGAATTACAGGCCAGGAACATTATGTAATATGTAACATATGTGTCATATTACCTTTCTAAAGCCCAAAAATATCTCTCAATTCCAAATCACATCTGGCCCTATGAGTTTTGGATAAAGGCCTAGGAATCTGTAGTAACTTCAAAATTAGTTCTAGAGTTTCCCTTCACTATTTTCCTCAGAGGCTGAAGTAATTATGCAGGATGTGTGGCTAAAAGGAGAAGATTACGTAAGGAATTAGAAGTCCTCATAATTTTGTGGGGGGATTTAATGAGACAAGAGTACTTTTATGGAGCCGGGAGTTAGGGCAGAGTCTTTCCAAAGCCCAGGAGAACACAGTATTTCCCCCCTGAGCAGCCAGATCCTCATCTCTCTGGACACTATTTGACTAACATTTGGCCAGGAAAAAGACTATATACAAGGAAATCTATTTTGAATTCTTTGGAAAGGTCACCTTGGGATAAGAAGTGCTTTCTCCATATAAATAAGCTTTAAAATAATGATTTGATTCCCAAGCCAACCTAGAAAACTTTGCTCCTGGAATAGCTAAAACAGTAGAATTTATAACATGGGATAAACTCATTTTATGAGCAAACCTAGGGATCTAAGTTCTTTTCATATTACTCTTTATGTGGAAAAATATATTTTGCATCTCCAATAATGAATTATAAAATGTCACTTAAAACATAATGCATTTGTAAGTTGGATGTTGCCTGAAATATGCAGAGTGTTTTTCTAATTAATTGTCATCATGCATTATTCAAGAAACATTTGCTGAGTACTTGTAACATGCACTAGGAATAAAGGGCTCAACAAAAATAACAATGAACCAGGCTTCACAAAGTTTAAACTCTCAGGAAAGGGATAGCAGGGGAAAAAATGTAATACAGTTTAAAGTCAAGTCATCTTAATGTAAAAATAAGTATTCAATAAGGTTAAATTTTGGTCATAACTTTACACATCAAAACTTTACTATGCTGAGTTTTGTCTTACTTAAAGGGAACTTATATCTCCAGAAATAGAGTCTGACACACTAAAAGACTTACATTTAGTAACATAGAAGTCTCTAAACTTTAGCAAAGGTCAGAGAGATTTTCTAAATACATATATTTATCCCCCATATTCTGCTAATAAGGAACAGACTATCAGGAAAAGAACAATTTACAAAGTTCACAGTGGAATAACAGCATCATATATCCAAATATTAGATGCTGAACAATATTTGAATCTTAGAATAATGAAGAAGAAATTTGTGGGTCTAAAAAACAAAGAATCCACAGCTTTGCCAAAAGAGAATGGAATGCTAAAGTCTGATAGCTACCATCCATATTTTTAGAAAGCTTGTCACAAAGTTCTACTTACTATACTTTTGAAAACAATAGTCTGGTGCTATTGAAATGCTGAGGTTAAATTCTCTGAGTGGAAATCAAAAAACAATAGCTACCTTCCCTGAAATCAGGAAATCCCAGGATTGCACGGTCCCAAGACAACCCGAGGAAAGGAAACCTTGGAGTTAAACTAGCTCTTTTTGTGATGGCAATATTTGCTGGAGAGGGGAAATATCAAGGAAAGCAAAAATGGCTAAAGCCCTTATTTTCCTTGTGGCAGCTAGTAGGGGGAGTTGAAGCTCCCAGTGTCAATGAAAATGGGAAGCTGTGGGCGAAAGCGCATGTTAGGATTACTTGTGACATTAGGCCAGTTTGCACCAATTGCATGATGCCAAGATAAACAGTCAGTCCATGCTCGTTGTTCTCAAGGAACAATGAGGAAATAATTAATTCCTGAATGGAATCATGGCCATGTGACTACCTCTATACTTTTCAGATTTCTAAAAGAAATGAGGAATACAGGGGGAAAATGCCAGCCTGGAAACCAATAATTAGGATCCTCAAGAGTAGCAAATTAAGGTCTGCGAGGCTTGATTTCTGTACTTGATGGAGTCATTAATGGGAAACTTGGAAAATGTGAAACATTTGGAAAGTCATTAAGCGGGAAAACCAAATCAATCCAATAGGCCTTTGCTCAGTGTCTAGAACTGTTAAGCGCTGATCCTAGCACAGAGGGGAGGAGAGGAAGAGGACTGCATTACCAAGATATGTAAGAACAATCTCCATGTCAACAACGACACAAGCCTGCACTCCTGTAGCCATAAGAGAAAAGTATTAATATTATGCAGCATAATTACAAAAACTAATTGCCAGTCCTCATAAGACACTTTTTACATGTTACACCGCATTCTAAGGGCTCTCGTGCCTCAATTCATTCAATTATCACAACCACTATAGCACTCTCCCTTTTTATACTGAGGAAAGTAAAGCTCAGAGAGGTTTATTCAAGGTCACACAACTCATAAGTGGTAGATCAGGGATTTAAATCCAGGTTCCATGGGCCACTCACTTTTTAAAAAAAAAATTTTAATTTTTAATTATTATAGGTACATGAGGGTTGTATATCTTTATAGGGTGCATGTGATGTTTTGATACAGGCATACAATGTGAATTAATCAAATCAGGGAAATTAGAGTATCCATTACCTCAGGGGTTTATCATTTCTTTGTGTTAGGAACATTCCAGTTCCACTCTTTCAGCTATTTTAAAGTATATCCTAACTCGTTGTTGATTATAGTCACTTTGTTGTGCTATCAAATATTGTTTGTTCTATCTAACTATCTAACTATATTTTTGCACCCATTAAACATCCCCAGCCTATGGCAACAGTCATTCTACTCTCTGTCTCCATGAAATCAAATGTTTTTAATATTTAGCTCCCATATAAGGGTGAAAACATGGGAAATTTTTCTTTCCGTGCTTGGCTTATTTCACTTCACGTAATGTTCACCAGCTCCACCCATGGTGTTGCACATGGCAGGATTTCATTCTTTTTGTGTGTGGCTATATAATATTCCATTGTGCATATGTACCACAATTTCTTTATCCATTCATCCATTGATGGACACTTAAGTTGATTCCAATTCTTGGCTATTGTGAATAGTGCTGCAATAAACATGGGCGTGCAGATATCTTTTTGATATACTGAACTCCCCTCCTCTGGATATATAGCCAACAGTGGGATTGGGCGATATGGTAGTTCTATTTTCAGTTTTTTGAGGAACCTCCATACTGCTCTCCATGGTGGTTATACTTATTTACATTCCCTGCAACAGTGTATGAGGGTTCCCCTTTCTCCACATCCTCTCCAGCACTTGTTATCACCTTGTCTTTTTGATAAAAGCCATTTTAACTGGGACGAGACAATATCTCATTAGAGTTTTGATTTGCATTTCTCTGACGACTAATAATGTTGAGCCAATAAAAATGTTGAGCATTTTTTCATAGATGTGTTGTAGAGGCCACTCACTCTTGACTAACTATAATATAGTATGAAAAAGATTTTAACTCTGACTATGATGGGGGGCAGGATGAGGTGAGGAGATAGGAAGAGAAGTAGAAGCAGCTTCTAAGAGGAACTGGTAGTTGAGTTGTATGTTGCCCATATGTTGTATGTTGCTCCCTAGAACCTGTTTCCTTATCTCCAAATAAGTGGTATTGATGAGATTATCACTAAAATCCCTTTGAATCTTTTAATCACTTCTTAATTTTCCTCTTGAGGCATCACCAGAGATAGAACATTGTGGAAAAAGAGCAAGCTCTGGAAAACAACACAACTAAATTATTAGTTCTGTCATCTTAGGTGAGTTGTTTACCTTTTCTGAACCTAAGTTTCTTCATTGATGCAATGAGACAAACCTCATAGCGTTGTTGTAAAGGTTAAATAATCTGTGCTAGGCACAGTGACTGGCACACATGAAGCATTCAATTAGCTGGGTATGGTAGCTCACACCTGTAATCCCAGTGACTTGGGAGGCTAAGGCAAGAGGATTGCTTGAGGGTAGGAGTTCAATACCAGCCTGGGCAACATAGTGAGACCTCATCTTTATGGGGGGGTAAAAAAAAAAAAGCACTGAATTTACTCTCCTCTTCTCCCTCCCTTTCTCTTTAATTGCATATAATCTCAGTTCTTGAACTTAAGCTCACCTACATCTAGTGAACCAGATCACTCTATGGTTGGCTGCACATTATTAGAATACCCTATGGAGATAGATAGAAACAAAAAGATACGATCTTTGAAAGCATCAAACATTTTTTTTTAATCTGGAAAGTTTTTAAATTGCCAGGCAGCTATTTCATACTAAAATACTCTTTTCTTGGCCAGGCGCGGTGGCTCATGCCTGTAATGGTAGCACTCTGGGAGGCCGAGGCGGGCGGATTACTCAAGGTCAGGAGTTCGAAACCAGCCTGAGCAAGAGCAAGACCCCGTCTCTACTAAAAATAGAAAGAAATTAATTGGCCAGCTAAATATATATATAGAAAAAATTAGCAGGGCATGGTGGCACATGTCTGTAGTCCCAGCTACTCGGGAGGCTGAGGCAGAAGGATCACTTCAGCCCAGGAGTTTGAGGTTGCTGTGAGCTAGGCAGATGGCATGGCACTCTAGCCAGGGCAACAGAGTGAGACTCTGCCTCAAAAAAAAAAAAAAGAAATGCTCTTTTCTTCTCTTGATTCTTTTGATTATACAATTCAACTGACTTATTAAATAGCCACATGATAAACTAGGAACCAAGTGGTAAAGAGACCTACTATTCATAAACCATGACTGATATGGCCTAGGAATTTTTCAATAGATAGGTCATAGGTTATAGAAAACCAAAGAAATGCATAGTCAAGAATTTAAAACTTTATAATGTTATACACTAAAATAAATACGTGAATTAAAAGCAGAAAAAGTCATATCCAAAAACTTTTGTCATAATTTGCAAGTTTATTGTCAAAATTAAGTAAAGGTAGAGATAATGAGGCATTTGTCCAGAGAAAAGAGTAAATAAAGAGACAAAGTCATATTGGTATCCAAGAGAAAGAACAGATATTTATGTCAGTGTTTTGTTTCTTTTTTCTGTTACTTTACTAACTCAGAACACATTTTTTTTTTACCAACTCTGACTATGAGTTGGTAAAATGACTATGACTAAAGAGATTTGAGGCTTTTCTTTTCTTGTTCCTTTTTACAATTGAGGTTAACTTACATATATTAATATACACAAGTTGTAAGTGTACACTCCATGAGTTTTTACATTTGCACACACCCCACGTAACTAACCACCACCCAGACCAATACATAGAACATTTCTAGCACCCCGAAAGTCCTCTGCCCCTTTTCAGTCCACACCCCCAAGATAATCACTATCCACATTTTTAAATAGAGCAGGTAACAAAAACAGAAAATGATAAATGAAAAAGTAAAGGAATCCTAAATCTAATTTTCTTGTGTTTTACATTGTGTGCTAGAGTTTTTTTCATTGCAGAGCTTACTCATTGGAAGTTTGGTAACCATTAGATACCCAAGGTTCTAAGGAATTAGCTCATTGGGTGATAAACTAAAAACCATAGCTGGGGGCTTAAGAGAGGCAGCCTTTAAGTTCTTACTGCAGAAGAGTCAGATTACTGATGATTTTTTTCTTCTAGAGTAAAACAGGTAAAGAAAGCATCTAGAGAATTAAGTCAGGATGTTTGCAACCTCCATGTCAATGTAAGTGCGACTGAATGAGTTCTGAACAAAAATTCTGCCTTGTGGTCAATAAAGGCAAGATAAGTAAAGCAATAAATTGGTCAGACCCAAACTCGATTGAGTCATGAAGCTATCAGCTCTGCGCATAAAGAGATGCCTCTGACTTGACATCCGTGGAGTGTGAGCATGAGTTATTTGTCTAGTAATTGTGATAATTTGACATTCTTGCATACATTTGTTTCTATCTCACTCTTTGATAAGTTTCAAGTCAGACATTGGGAGTATAATGAGTGACAGACAGTAGCCTACTGAGCAGCAAGGCAATCAGATCCAAGATTTTGGCTCGTTAGATGACCAAACAATAATAATTTGGTCAATACTATAGATTGGCTATCCATAAATTTTACAAACAGGTACACCTTTGAGAATGACAGGGAACTCTGTTACAATTGTGCCAGAACAACAGGACTGAAACTCAGGTCTGTCCCAAGCACACCAGGACACATATAGTCATCCTAACTGTCACAAGCCTCCACTCCACGAGAGTTTGTACTGATTAACTCTTAAGTCTAATGACTCTTTTACTAATTAAGCTAAAGCTTTTGTGGTGACAAAGACATCTGAGAGAGGAAAATAAACAAGGAGACATGAGAGATTATGGCTGAGATCTAGCAACCTGAACATACCCACGTCTCTGATCTAAGGATACAGCCTTGACTTCTGACAAGAAGAAATCAGCCTAAACAGGTTGAGGATTCAGAGGGGGACAGGGGTCACACCTTGTAAATCCTTAGTAACTCCCTCTAGCAAGTGACATACTACTTCACATACTGTGGGCTGCCATTAAATACTAAGGGCTGATGAACTAAGGGAGGGCAATATCCTTGATTTGTTAAAATAATACTCTGGGCAATAATAATGTGGTGATGATGATGACCAACAGTTTATGTGATTTGAGGGCTCACGATGTGTCTAGCAAGCTGTGCTAAGTCCTTTATACACATTACCTCTTTATATTCCCAATGATACTGTAAAACAGATGCTACTACTAGTCTCATTTTCTGTCCCCAGATGAGGAAATTGAGGCTTAGAGAAGGTAAGTCACTTGTCCAAGGTAGTAAAATGCATAATAGGGTTCTCAGCTCAGTCTCTCTTAATCATTCCCTTATTCTACCGCCCCCCCCCCCCCCCCCGTCAGGCTCTCTCATTGCTAGGACAACTCACTCAACCAACTCAAACAAGAAGAGCTGTTTCCTGAAAGGATGTCACAAACCAACCCAAGAGCATAGAAGTCAATACTGTAGGGCCAGCTACAGCTGAGCAGCCAGGAGCCAAGACTATCCCCACCAGCTCTTGTCGCCTGCTTCTTTATAGTGTCTACTACATATTCATACGTTTATTTTTTCAAAATCTGGGGGCTTTGTATTCTATAAGAGCAAATATTTCCAATGTCTGAATCGCCCTCTGATACGAGTCTTATTCGAGAGCTTATTATGTATTTGTTTATATAGAATAAAGATGAATTTTGAATTTGATTTCTTCGACTACTAGAAAAATAAAAACTAAATTTTGATTTTAATTAGTCTGTGATCTTAACACTCAGGAAAGTGTTCTGTTTTCATCTGGCATGCTCTTAAAAGTAGAAACAAATGCCAAATGTAAAGCCCTATAGGAAGGGAGTAAATGCATTTATCCTGTCAGGTGAATAGATTTCGATAAGTATTCTCTCCTCGTGAAAATTATTAAAACATATTGCAATTGGTTTATACATTTCTATGTAAAAAGTTTTCTCCCCTCATTCCTATAGTTTGTCTGTGTAAAGGTAGAAAGGAGTGATATTGCTGTAACTGTGTGGTCTAAGGTCCTTTCCTTAGGGCCAGCAGTTCTCTTACTTCAGTGCTGTGTTCCACTAATAGAGTAACATTCCAGCACAAAGCACAAAGCTTGGACTACAGCCCAGTTCTTTGGACTTTCAGCCTAGGGCCTTTTCTAAAAGTTGTACGGATGTGGTGGGGGGATGGGGCAGAGAGGGTGGCTTGTGCGTGACCCCAAACAGAAGAATATAAAGCATCAAATGGCCATCCCTTTCCCCTTCTTACCATTTGATACCATAGTGTTACCTGGCACTAACTTCCGATCATGATATAAGAGCATGATAGTTTTTGACTAGAATTCTATGAATGGATGTTTTGTAAATATCTGTTTATTGGTATGTTTCTCCGACTGGGCTGCAAACTCACTTATAGCACGTATGGTGCTTATTTATTTTTATATCTCCATCACCTAGGATACAGCCTGGCACATAAAAGTCATCCAAAAAATGCTTGTTGGAAGGAAGGAAGACAGGAAGGAAGGAAAGGCAGAAGGGAGGGGGGGAGGGAGGGGAGAAGGGTGCACTGCACAATTTGCCTCAAACGAATAAGATTCAACCAAAAAGTGAAAGTAAATCTGTAGCAACTTGGGAGAAATAGAAAAACTTCTTTATTTGCCTGAGGAATCATCTGCGTCCCCTTCTCTCGTGTTCCCTTCTTCCTTCCTTGTTTCACCTTATTTGTTGGAAATGATTGTTAAAAATGAATAGTGCTACATAGAGAAAAGATTAGAAGAGAAGATAACAAAATACTAATAGAAATTGTCAAAAAAGAAAATGAAAATATATTTTAAAAGAATGAGAAGTCAGAATAAGCAATGAAAAGTATGCAATATAAGTGATAGAAAACATGTAATCTGCAGAAACTATTTTAACCACAATTAAATATGAACTGCTTCAAAACGATGTGTCGCTCACTTGCAATGCATAACTGCATCGTCAAAACATTTCACAGGGAGAAAAACAGAACATGCCAAATCATGGTGGCAGGAAAGAGAAAGGCCAGTCCTAATATTGATGGTGTTATCATTAGTTCCCAAAACACAGAATGGAAGTAGCTGCATGAATGTTTCTCTAAGAAAATATGAGAGATTCCATAACTCTAAATTGTTGCCTGTGGGTTATAAACAGTGATTCTTGGATTTGCTCCAGAGCTAGACCATCTGGGAGTCATGGGACCTGACCTGTCTGATGTGTTTGGGGCACTTGCACTCAACTAGCAGACATGTGATAAACAGCATGAGCCCAAGGTTTTCTTTTTTAAGTTGGGGAGAGGGGAAGGATTTTGTTATATTTCTTTTTCATTCACTCTTTTTTTCCTGTAAAGTGAAAAAAAAAAAAAAGGCCAGTATTACTCAACATTGGAACATCTCAGATCAGTTAGAGTTTCACGGGAGTAGGGGTTAGAAACAACCAACAATTCAGTCACTCAACAAATATTTATTGAGTATCTAACATGAACCAAGCTCTGTGGATACAGTGGTGAACATGAAAGACAAGGTCCTTGTTTTTAGGAGATTCCATTCTTGTGGGAGAGGACAGATAATAAACAAATGGACAGAAAAGATATAACCTCTGTGAGACACCAACCTTCTCCCACAACTCCCTGCCTCCCTGTACTCCAGCGTAGAGACAGTGGCCTTCTCACTGTTGCTAAAATGTGCCGAGTTCAATCTGGCCCCCAGGTCTTTACCTTTGCTACTCCCCCTGGCTGGCAAGCTTTGCAAGCAGACCTCCACGTGGCTTCTTCCTCCTCGTTCAAGGATCAGCCACGATGTCACCTCTCAAAGAAGCTTCCCTGATCATCCCATGTAAATAGTCCTCCCTCATGCTAGTCGTTTCCATTCTATTTTCTTTATATCTCTTATCTATTTTTTTTTAATTTTTAAAAAAAGGAAAAAAAATTCTGCACCCCCTGCCTCCCACCCACCGCCCATGGAGGAAAGACCAGGCATAGGCGGCAGAACGAGAAGAGCAGTCCCATTCGCCAGGCGTAGCCCATCCCTTGCCTGGCAGGCAGCCTAAGGTCCGGGAGAGCGTGATGTCACCACCCGATCAGGCACTATATCTCTTACCTATTGAAACTGTGTTATTTATGTACTTTTAAAATTTTTTGTCTCTCCCACTAGAATATAAGGGCCACAACAGCGTAAGTTTTGCCTGTTTTGTTCATTTCCAAATCTCATGCATTTAGAACAGTGCCGTTAGAAATGTCCACTTCAACACCTCCAGTGACAAAGTATCTGTAGTCAGAGGGCCTACTCTATTATCTGTACTGTAGTATCTGGTCTTCCAAGATGCCCTCGGTGAACTACACCTCCTGCTATTTATATCTTGTGCAGTCCTCTCGCCTTGAATCTGGGCTGGCCCTGTGGCTCACCTTTGACCCCCAGAATGTAACATAGGTGAATCTGCATGACTTCCAGTGCTATAGGAATGCCTTGCAGATTCTACGTTGGTGTTATAGGACATATAGTCTGGAGGAAGCCAGCCAACAAGTAAAAAAGAAAACCAACTATACTGAGACCACTGTGCTATATGCAAGTCAAAGCTAGCCCTGTGGAGCACCACACAGAGAGACCGAAATGGCCCTCAAGAGCCACACAGAGAGACCGAAATGGCCCTCAGCTCTTCTAACAATCCCTGCTGAAGCACCAGACCTGGGACTGAAAATTCCATCTTGCATATTCAGCTCAGCTGGGTCTTCAAGTGACTCTAACCCTGGGCTCTATCTGACTACAAATGCATTAGAGACAAGTAACAACCATCCAGCTAAGCCCCGTCAACTCTCAGAATCCTGAAAGGTAATAATCAATAATTTTAAGCCATCAAGTTTTGATGTGATTAGTTAGGGCAGCAATAGATAACTGCAAAACGTAGCCACCAAAGATACCTCTAGATTCAAACATTTCTTTCCCCACAAACATTATACTCACACCTGAAGGTCGTTGGGCTTTCTCCCCAGCACACTCTCCTACAAGGCATGTGTAAAAATATGCATCTTGCACTATTAACCTACAACCCTACAAGCACCCCAGTGGAAGTCAGGAAGACTGGATCTTCATCCTCATGGGGCCACTGTGATTTTGGCCAAGTCACTAAACACCCTGTAGCTCAGGCTTTTCATTGAAAAATGATGGCGGGGATTTGATTTTTACATTTTGTTTAGAATGCGGCAGGCCAAATAGAAATTAAGGCAGAACACAGATAGGTGAAACAGATCCAGTGGAAGAGCCCTAACTGACGCAGGAGAGCCTGTGCGAGAGTAGTGGAAAGAGACAGGCACTGCAGTCCGAAGACCGAAGTCCAACGCCAGGCCCTCGCCTCACTAGACCAAAGAGCCCTGGACACCCTTGGAATCCAGGATGAAAACCACTGCACTGGTGGTCTCAGAGGCCTTCCCTCTTCACAAGTTGTGATCTATAACACTTCCCATATGAAAACAGATGTGCATTTTAAAACGTTGTGATAGATTTTAATTTATTGTTTATGTGGCATCATACATCTTAATTTTCAAACAAGTATTGAACTGGAAGAGTTTTTTTTATTTCTTCTGCTTTTTCACTGAACCAGATTTATAGTACTGTTTTCCAACTACCCTTTGACCCCTAGACCAGTAAGCCCTTAGGAGTTTTGCCTAGTCCTCTCAAAACAAGTGCTAAGCTTGGTGTTTGCTTCATCTCCAGGGACAGAAATAGAGTATTTCAAATGTCTCAATCTATAGTATCACTTCGCTTGGGAAATACTAAACCACCCTATTGATTTTTTTAAAATCTTATTTTCAAAGACTTCCAGGGTAGGAGATTCCAGAGTCTACTATACATTCCCATTCAAGTGTTTAGTGGTTGTATTCATTGGGAACCTTTCCTTCACATTTGGCATAAATCATTCAATAAAGGTGCTCCTTCAGCTAATGCTTCTCAACTTTCATTCTTACAACTTCTTTTAAAAAGTCTTAGAATTAAGTTCTTCAATATTACTGTATGGCTTTCTTCTGAACTCTCAATTGTTTTCCCATTTTCTCCTTTGGATATTGACCTTAACTGAAAAGAGGAATGGTCTGATAAATGTTCCTGCAATTCTATGACTTATAAAATATCATGCATACTTAAGTTATTACAGAGTTTCCAGTTTTCATTTTGATAAGGTCAACATCTTCTAAAACATGTCATTAAATAATATGCACAGGCACGTGATAAAATTACAGGCACGGGAAGATACATTACCTGTATTTATATTGCCTAACAAACATCCTACCACATGAAACTATTAGGTAACTATTCGACCATGCAATGCAACAAAATTTCCATTCAAATCTCCAAACTCATTATTTGGACTTCTCCCCCAAGCCTAGGACAGACACACATTGTATCTGATGAATGTTAAAAAGAAACCAACATCTGACCAATAGTCTAAGCTATTTGAATAGAAGCTCCCACTTCCTTGAACATGAAATGTTAGGCATTTTCGCCCAAAGCTGTTTCAATAACTGGAAAAAGTATCAGCTAGAAGTCTTTTTTTGATATTAGAAGCAAAAATGTAGATTCCAATAAGCTTGGAGGAAGAAAAGTAGTGTCTCTTATTGGTACAATATCAAAGGGCCTCCTAAAATACAGGTTAGGCATAATCATATATCTCGATTTTGTCACACAGCAATGATACTTCCCCTATTGTTTGTCTGCTGCTGCCTTTTAAATACTGTATTCCATTTTATTGTATAACAGCCCCAAGAATAAACAAATCAGGCAGCTGTTTGATGGATGTCTTTTACATGTAAGCAAATATCAATAGGTAAAATAATACATTGTACTTGTTCCTTTCTAACTCCTCTCAGTCTAGGAAAAGACCATCTATTTTCCCCACCTGCCCCACCTTTCCCCTCAACTGCTCCTGCTCCTTCTCATGGGTACTTAAGTGCTCTTTAATTGAGCTGTAAGCCCATGCCAGGGCTACTCTGAACACTTGCCCTCACTCATGCACCAAAAGAGGCCTGACCACACTTTCTCAAAAGGTTAAACATAGAATATCATGTCAGTACATGTCATACATATGTCAAGCAAGTCTACTCCTAGGCATATATCCAAAAGAACTGAAAGCAGGGACTCAAACAGATATCTGTACACCCATGTTCATAGCAGCATCATTCACAATAGACAAAAGGTAGAAACAACCCAAATGTCCATCAGTAGATGAATGGATAAACAAAATTCGGTATATCCATACAATGTAACACTATCCAGCCAAAAAAAGGAATGAAATTTTGATTATATGCTACCACATGGATAGACCTTGAAAACATTATGCTGAATGAAATAAGCCAGACACAAAAGGACAAATATTGTATGGTTCCATTTATAGGAAGTACCTAGAATAGTCAAATTCATAGAGACAGAAAGTAGAACAGATGGCTGGGGGTGGGGAGAGGGCGTTATCGTTTAATGAGTTTAATGGGAGTCACTGTTTAATGGAAGCTTATGTTGGGAATGACAACGTTTTGGGTATAGATAGTGGTGATGGTTATATAACATTGTAAATGTATTTAATGCCACTGAATTATACAGTTGCCAATGCTTAAAATGATAACTATTATGTTATATACATTTTACCACAATAAAAAATGACTTAAGGGGGAAAAAGTCAGTGTGACCTCTGTAGTGGTGGCTTAGAGGGCACCTAGGCTTTGAGGAGAGCTTCACTACCCAGAATTTGGGAGGTTGACAACCTCATCTATTTCCCAAGCCCACCCCTATCCTGAGTAGGGTAAGGATCTAGAAAAGAGACCTGGAAGTGAAGACGTCAGGAATGTCCCCAGGAAGAGACAGCTGTGGGCACCAAAGAGACGCCCTCCGAGCTTCCAGGTCACCCAGGGCCTTCCCACCCGACGCAGCATGGCTCCCAGGGGAAGGCCGTCAGTGCTCAGAAAGAACAAAAAGAGAGAGACCTGAGCAGGCCAACTCTCTGGAATTTATGTAAACTTTCTTCTTTTACTTACTTTCCAAGTGTCAAGAGAATCGATTTTGGAGCAAGCAGGCTACAAAAAGATGCTTTAGTTCTCTCAGCCTAATGATATGTATGTAAACGGAGAGGGAATAGGAAAACTAGGGAAAGTACTTGTATCTCCAGAATGTTTGAGGTTATTTAGAAGGGTAGGTGTTTCAGACACACACACACACACCACATCACACATATACATACATACAGACTATGGTTGCATATTCTTTCTAATATTCTTAAATCTAAAATTAATTTTAAAAGAAAAATGCTGGACTTTCAGCACCAGAGCATAGAATTAGTAATTTTTTCCCAGGCATGTCATGCTGAACTATTGCCACTTGTAAATTGTTTTAAAGATAGGCTTCGAACAATAAGGTTTTATCCTAGTTATATTTACTCTTAACTACTCTAGAGCAAATTAATAAACCACCACCACGAATGCTATTTGCTATGTTTAGCGATGTTTAGAACAACGCCTCTCAAAAATCTGTGGAATGAGTGAACAGATGCTTCAAATGCAAAACCTTAGAACCAGCAAGTCCAAATCTCACCAAAAGGCGGAAGAGGCATTCACGGTGTTTGGGTGCGCAGTAGAGAAGGTGCTAATGAGATTTCGATGATGCTTCTCTTCCTCCCACACCCGCCCCCACAGAACTAGGAAGGGTTAACCGGGCAACCACTGAAGGCAACTACTTATTATCTTTGTCATTCACACATAAAAAATCGAGCAGACTTATTGTCTAAGCGCGAAAAGAGTCCTCAGCGAGGCAATATCCTGTTTGAATAATTTAGGACGGGCCCGGGCCGGCCCACGCACCGCGCGTGCGCAGAGAGGCCGGCGCGGTCGCACCCGCTTCCCGCGTCTCCAGCCGGCTGCCCCGTCCAAAAGTTCCCGTTACAGTCGGGCAGGAAAAAAACCAAAAACAAAAAAAGCCCCATTTGCCAACGCGCTAAATATGTTGTGCCGTGTTAAGCATACGTTTCACCTGCCTGGCCAATTAGCTTCCTCTCCCGGAAAGGCCGGCCCAGCAGGTTCCGCCTCCTCTCCCTCTGCGTCCTGGGTTGGGGAGCGAGGCTGTCACTCCGCGTCGGCCCTCCCGGTCCCGCCCCCCGGCCCTCCCCCGGCCTTCCTGGTCCCGCCTCCCGACCCTCCCCTCCCCTCTCTCGGCCCTCCCCTCTCCCCCGGCCCTCCCGGTCCCGCCTCTCATTCCTCGTCCCTCCCCCTCCCCCCTCGGCCCTTCCCGGGCGGGCCGGTCGCGCCGGCTCCAGCGAGCCCGGGTCGGCGCCCGCGAGCTGGCGTACTGAGTGCGCCGGGCGCGGCGGGCTCGCTTGGCCTGCGCCCCGGGGCCGCGGAGGTCGGAAGGTGCCCCCCGCACTCGGCCCCGATGACCGAACTACAGCAAGATGTGGAGGACGCGAAGCCTGCCAAAGTGCCCGGGAAGCGGGAGAGCAAAGCGGGCTCGGCCCAGTGAGTACCGCCGGGACGCCGCGGCGCGGGGGACGGCTGTCTGCGGCTGGCGCGCGGGCGGTCTGGTGGCTTGGACTCGCCCTGCGGCGCCCGGCCGCGCGCTCCCCCGTCCTCTTTTTTCATTTCCTCCCTCAAATTCCTTAGTGGAGAGAAAGCGCGGCAGCATGTCAGGAATGCTTGGTAACTCGCAGTCCGGGGGGGTGTGAGTTATTTGATCCGGGAGCGTGATTGGGGTCCTGTAATTCCCCAGGGAGGTCTGGGAAAGCCATTCAAATCCTCGAGCCCTGTCCAGAAACGGCGCCAACATTTATTCCAGCTGTCCTGCTTCTCTACGACGTCTGGGGACACCCCGCTGTCTCTAGCAATTAGATGCCATCTGGTTATTAGCTTCACAGGGATGTGCATTTTGTTATTTGATTCAGAGCTTGCGGCGTCTGCTCCCATCCTCTTCCTGTTTCCCCTCAAGAGAAGAAAAGTGGTGGAAAACATGAAATACGCTTTATCTTTCCTTTCAGAGACCGCCTGCTTTTGGCTACAAACTTGTTAAACTTTTTTTTTTTTTTTTTTTTGAGAGAGGGTGTGGAGGTGGGTCGGGAAGCACAATGAATCATTAATAGTAAAACAAAACATTTCAAACGTGGGTTATGACCTCTTTTTTTAAGAAGAATAATCCTCTTAAATTATTTGCATAATAAGAGGATTTGCACATCGTTTGACCTATAAACTTCTGTTTTAACACACTGAAAACGCAAATATTTTTATCACAGGGATTAACTGGAATGAAACTTATTAATCTTTTCCTGTACTAGTTTGTATTTTTTTTAAATCCAGAAATATGATCGTTTGATGATTGTTATTCCCAGACATTCTTCTTTTAAAAAAGAAAAAAATCTTTCAGTGTTTGCTTATTTGCTATATCACCGTAAAACATCACTATAACAGTAAATGATATTAAATACCTAAATAAGATATTAAGGTAAATATGTGAAGAAGCCCATTTTACTTTATGGTGTCAAGTTATTGGGGTAACTAAAATGATGTATTGCTACCAATATGAAAAGATGCTAAATTCTTTTAACAGTGAAGCTTCAATCTCCATCACTCATTTCAACATTTAGTCATTTTTTTTTAAATCACAGCCTTGTTTTACATAAAGAATTGTGTGTATAAAAAGCGTATTCCATCTGTGCGTCTTCTGCAGTCTTGGCTGAAGTTTTAGAAGAATAGCTTTATTAGCTGCTTTGGTTTGTTGTTTCAAAGGCTTTGGTCATATCATCTTCCAGTGTCTTTGCTTTTCTTGGCTTCATTTTCCTTTGTCCTCCCAGTATTGTCAACTTAAGTGTACGTTCTTTAGGACAGATAAATGACTGAGAACAAATTGCTGTATGTAAAACCACCCTAAAATATTTTTGTTTTCTCACACCAAAATAAAATTCTATCTTTATAATATTTCAAATCTAAGAAAAAGATGAACTATCAAATAGCACCTATTTTCTTTGCACTGAATCATTCTTTTATATATGTATTTCTCTGAAGAAGAGACCATGTAGATAGACTTTTCACTATTTTATAGTTGTCAGTGACAGGAATGTTGAGTGGCAGAAGCAAGACTACCAGGACTTTAAACTTCCAGCCCAAAGCTCATCCAAAGATAGCATTTCAGTTGCACAAAGCAGAATGATTCAGATCTACCCAATAGGTACAAAGTTTTGAAATCTTTACATTTTCCTGTTGTCTAGGTATTAAGGAGATGGTTTTGATTGAAACGTCTACTGTAGCATTTAAACAAATTCTCTTAATTCAAAACTCTTTATATGTTGGAAACATAGTTTTGTAGAAAATAAGCGCAACCACATTGAAGCTCAGTGTCCCAATACAGCCCTTCATTTGAGTGACCGGTTTCACGAATCCATTTCAGTTCAACAAATAATGGAATGTCTACTTTTTCAATAACAGGAGCAATACAAGGATAGATGTGATTTCAGATCTTCCCTTCAGGAACAGGGCAGGGTAGGGGTGGGAGAGGCACAAATGTGTATTACAATGCTTCAAGGGACATTGGTGACCACTGCCACATTAAACACACAGAAAAGGTCCTATAAAAAGTTTGGCCTATAACTGAATCTTCTCTACAATTAAGATGTTTACCTATTTGGCAGTCTTCGGTAAATGTCTGTTGGTTTGGAGGTTTTTTGGTTTGTTTTTTCCTACAAAGTGGTATTTTTTAAGCCTGCTGAAGTCACTTCTGAGTAAATCTAAGATTTTTGACACTTGCCTGAGCTCTTAAACTCTTGCTTTGGTATCAGAATAAGGGTAATTTAAGAAGGAAGGAAGGAGGTATAATATCATAATGACATACTGATGTGATAATTCCATATTGAAATCATTTTAGGTTGCCAGATTTTTATGCTTAGAAACCTGGTCTAACCTGTTTTGATCTTTATGACTTGGATTAATTATCATTAAGCTCAAAGTCTTGTTGAAGTCCAAATGTCCCAGTGGACATACCTCCTAAGAGCATTAGAATGGCTTGCTCCTCCCCATTTCCCTGCATCTGTAGCAGCACCCACGTAGGCTTCATCACTGAGAACCTAGCCTCCTAGGTAATGACAGCTGGCATTTACTGATAATGCCTACTGTGTGACAGGGAGTGTGCTTAGCCCTTTACCTGCATTTGCACACAGATTAAGATAGGTACTATTGTCATCTTCATTTACAAATAAGAACACTAATGCTCTGAGACATTAAGCAACTAGGCAGAGTCACACAGCTAATAAAAGAGCAGCTCAAATTCAAGCCTAGGTCTCCTAACTCTAGATCCTGAACTTATAACCATTGCACTATACTTTATCCGGATTCCTCTGCTCCATGCTCTATGATGGCCCTCCAATGGCCTACTTTAAAAAGCAGCTTCCTCTGCCAAGATTTTCAGATCCTCACTGGTCTGGATACACATAGACCCTTGAAACCTCGCTTCATTAATACTAGTTAGCACATACATCTTTTGTAGCCAAACAATCGTACTGTACTTAAAGAGGTAACATGCGGCACGCCGTGTTCACTGCAGCCAAGATATGGAATCAACCTAACTGTCCATCATTGGATGGATGGATAAACAAAATGGGGCATATATACACAATGGAATAGTATTCAGCCTTAAAAAGGAGATCCTGCCATTTGTGACATGGATGAACCTGAAGGACATTATGCTAAGTGAAATAAACCAGTCATAGAAGGACAAATACCACATGATCTCACATGCAGAATCTAAAAAAGTCAAACTCTTATAAGCAGAGAGTAGAATGGTGGTTGCCACCAGCTGAAGGGGTGTGGAGGGAGAGAACGGAGTTATTGATCAAAGCGTACAAAGTTTCCGGTAGACAGGAAGAGTAAGTGTTGAGATCTATTGCACAGCAGGGTGATTCTAGTCAATAATAATCTATATTTCAAAATAACTAAGTAAATTTCAAATGTCTCACTAAAGAAATGATAGATTAGCGAGGCGATGGATATGCCAATTAGCTTGATTTAATCATGCCACCTGGCACCCCATGAATGTATACAATTATGGTTTGTCAATTAAAAATAGTGTGAATTTAAAAAATAATTTTAAAATATATTTCTTACAAAACTCCAAAAAGAAAAGATGATCTGCAAAAGGAGTAAAAAGCCAGTGTGCCAAACATAGGACTGAATGAATCCCCTGTCTTCCCTCCCACCCACCTCTGTCTGTGCCTTTCTCAAGCAGTCCCCTCTCTCTTTCTTCACGTACCTCTAGAAGTCAGCTCAAGTTTTCCCTCACTTAAAGCCTTCCTTTCTCACTGGCCACACTCATCTCTTCCTTATTAGAGCTCACCTTGTATGTGTGTGGTCAGCCTTATAGAATTTAGCTGCTGCTGTTATGACTATTAATTAACAATTAATGTTTATTGATGGTTTAGTTTCCACAAAATCCTATTATAAATCATTAACATATATTAACACACACTAATCCAGCTTGTATTAGTTATCTTTCCCCTAAATAGACTACAGACTCTAATTACATTTTTCCTTATTGAATTTCTCAGAGCCCAACAAATAATCACTTTCAATAACCATCTGTTGTTGGGCTGGGAAGGCTGAGACTCCCAGACACCCTAATTAAGATATGTCCTATATTAGGCCAGGCGCGGTGGCTCACGCCTGTAATCCTACCACTTTGAGGCCGAGGCGGGCGCATCGCTCAAAGTCAGGAGTTCGAAACCAGCCTGAGCAAGAAGAGCGAGACCCCGTCTCTACTAAAAATAGAAAGAAATTAATTGGCCAACTAAAAATATATAGAAAAAATTAGCCGCGCATGGTGGTGCTTGCCTGTAGTCCCAGCTACTCGGGAGGCTGAGGCAGGAGGATCGATTGGGCCCAGGAGTTTGAGGTTGCTGCAAGCTAGGCTGGTGCCATGGCACTCTAGCTGGGGCAACAGAGTGAGACTCTGCCTCAAAAAAAAAAAAAGAAAAGAAAAAAGATACGTACTGTATTATGCTTATGGCTGACATTCAGCTTGATTATGTCAGGGGGAAATTCTTTTCAAATTTTTCTTAATCAAATTTTCTATCAGTAGCCATTTAGAATGTTTAGGTATGTTTACTTGCTCAAGAGCTGTGGCTTATTTTATTCATCTTTGTGCTGGAATGTGAGGTTGTTGATTTACTCATCACTAAAGTGCGTATTAGATTAAAAAATACAATGTATCCTTTTTCTGACCAAGACTAATTTAGCTGTATATTTCCTTCTGAGATCCTAGTTTTCTCCGTTTTTATTACCTTTTTCATTCTGAATTTATATGTTCCCAATACATAGACAGTTGTAGCATAGCCTGACTTTCTTTGACACACATTTAATGAAACACATGTATTTTTTAAAGTTTCTTTTGGATCTGATTTAGTAATGAATTACTAAATTCGTTCGGTTACTTTTAATGAATTTTGGCAAATGTCCAAACCTAATGCTGATATATTCTGAGCAAAAGTTATCTTGACTCATATTTCAAATAATGAATTATATTACATGTATAATAATATACATTTGTAATGCAATTTGAACTCTAATAAATTGGGGCATAAGGTTTCTAGGGCTTTCACATAGCAAGGGAAACAAGATTGTAAGCATCTTACAGGCAGGTCAGTACTTAACGCTTTCTAACAAAAAATACTAGTTGAATGTTAACAAAGTGACATTCATACTCAATATTTTGAAAACTCCCCAAACCCAATGTCAAAAATGGTTCAGGCTGTGATACTTGGGTACTTTTTTTTTCTTTACAACCTCTTAAAATTTTGTATGTAATAGTTATCTCCGGTTTTTTTAATAACAGAATTGGACCATAATTTCCCCATCTGTGTAGACATTTTTTCAAGCGATACATGTATAAGGTTAGAAAATTGAAACAATATAGATATGTACAAAATGAAAAGTGAAGGCTTTCTTCTTGTCTCCCACCTTAGAGTTCCTGGTCTCAAAGGTAACAATTCCCAAGGTTTTTTGGTCTTTTTTCTTATGCTATTATCATTTAAAACTAGAATCAAGTTTTTTGTTGATTTATTTTGTTTCCCTTTCGAATATCCACCTTCCAATATACATATAAATGTGTTGGACTTGGCAAAGTGAAACAACCTGTGAGGTGGTTCTGATGATTAAGTGCGGTCACACCGTACCAGGCTACACTTCACAGGAGAGCTCAAAACATGGCAGGCATTATTCTCATGTACTGTTTTTTTCCAAGTTCCTTTGCAGAATAGTTATCTACCCGTAAAATGACTACACAGTTTTAACAGACCCATCAGAATACAACTTATGATCTTAGCAAAGTGGATTCCCAGGGTTAAATAGAGGGATTGGCTTCTGACTGAGCCATCCTAAATTATCGTTTATTTTATTATCTCTTCTGTTCCCCTTTTCTAGTCTGGCTGGTCCTACACAGGCCCGTAATTAGATGAAGTAGCAATATCTGGGCCACTCTGAGCAACAAGATTACGAGGTCACAATGGTGGTGAGACCTGTTTCAAAAGAGGAGACACCAAGGTGGAGAAATGGAAATGTGAATGAAGTTGAGAAAATGAGTAGGGAGATGGGAAAAGAATAGAAGAGAGTTGGAAAAAGAGAGGGGGAAGTAATATTGAGTTATATTGAAAAGAGAAGAAAATGCTAATTTATCATTAAACTGTATGATCTTCGTCTTCTCCATATGTTGATCCATGTCTTGTCAATGAAGTCTTGGCATGCCTCTTCTTCCATAAGATATTGATCTGTGTACACATGGTGGTGTTTTCTTCAAGTCTGTATGTATCAGGTATATGATTCTGTCCATGTATGTTATCTTCTAGATTTTTCAAATGATATCTTCCATCTTGTGCGGTGAGTTAAAAACTGGGAAGAACCTCAGAAATACAGTATGCTAGTTTTGGTGTCCTTTACTATTAAGGATTATTATCTGAAAACGTTTTGTGTTCCTACAAATTATTTGAAACTCCTAGTGTATAGTGCTATAAAAAGTGTATTTGGAATTCAGTTGTTATATGTCAATAGTGATGAAAAACTGCTGATTTATCATGACAACTTTTATTACCATATTGTTTCTACAATTTGTTGGAAAATGACACCTCTTTTGATCCATTTAATACTTAAATATTGTACAGAATGCTTTATATAATATGTAAGGTGGTCCTCTCAGAGCCTGTACAAACTGCCAAGAGTATATTTCTTTCTCTCCCACTCTCCTGTCCTCCCTTAATAACAAAGTTCCATAGTACATAAAGTCGGACTAGTCTTGATGTGAAGTTGGTAGACTTCTTAGGTTTATTCTTGATTTGATTAGAATCTTTTCTGAAAATCTTAGAAAAAACCACAACATCTCTTCTCAGATTCTAAACTAACAAAATATCAGACCTTTCATCAGAACCTACAAGATAGGAGAATAATAAATGACTTAGGAGCTCAGAGAAAGGCAGTATTTGACAGTTGGTAACGATCACGTACTCAACCGACATTTACTGAGTAGTTTTGTGCATTGGGTGCCGTGCTGAGTGTCACAGAGATCAGCAGGATGAAAAAGAGAAAGCCTTTGTCCATAAGGAAAGTAGAATAGAGGAAAGAAATGTTTCATTTTGAGATTTGATCTTCTTTTTAAAAAGAGACTGGGTAGCTCCAGAAAATGTATCAAAGTTTAGACAAAATGAGGTAATATCTCGCTATGAGTTAAACATTATTCGAAGTGCTCTTACAGATATACACATATAATGAGGTAGATACTATTTCATCACATTTTATGTATAAAATGACAAGAGACAGTGACTTGGCCAAAGTCATAACAGCTGTTAAGTGTTGAAGCCAAGATTCGAAGGCAGGCAGTCTAATCTGAACCAGCCTCCCAAAATCAGTAATTATACAACCTCACCAGATTAGGAAGGGTGAAGATGCAAAAGGCAAAATACCTCCCATTAAATGTCTGTGCATCCCTGAGATGATCCCTTAACTGTTATAGGTCTGTTTTCTCAACTATAACAGTAAGGCTCGTTCCATTCTGCAGTGGACTTTTCTAATAGTCTAACATTGAAAGGATTTTTAATGCTCTGCAGAAGACAAGATTAGCTGTCAATTGAGCACTAGTGCTTTCTCTCTACTGTCAAACACAGGTACCTCTTTGGATACTTGTGTATTTACCTATGCTCAAACCTAAGTAATAGAGAAGTTAATGTTTTCAGTTGCAGCTTTACATTGTGATTTGCACAGCAGTCATTCATAGATTGCAATTTTTAAAAGCCATTGTTGGTGTCTTTGCACAAGTACAGAGTGTATCTATAAAGTAATGTGACTGGTTTATTTAAAAAGCATGTGAATGCTGTCTTTTTAAAAGCAGTTACCAAAGGAACCCAAGAACTTTTCCAACACTGCTCCAATTGCGCAAAATCTTTTTTAAATTCTTCTCTCTTTCAAAGCTTGGAGCCAGTTCTTTGAATAGTCATAAGGTTGGCAAATCTTTTTCCTCTGAGAGATTTTGGAAACAGCCTGAAGTTACTTGAAGCCAAATTTGGTGAATAAGGTGGATATGAATAGTTTAAATACCTTTAAAGCACTCTGTGGATAAGATCATTTTTGATCAAAAACAAGATGTGACTATAAAATAATAAGACTGAGTTTCTGGCAATACTTACCAATTTCCATGCTTCCAAATCTAGACTTAGTACTTTGTAATCTTATTATGAAAACAGTAAAATTTTAGAGTTATTCTGTCCTAAAATCATTTTTTAGTGTTAATAATATACTTAGGTAGGTGTTGGCATATCATAAGCATTAAAAAATACTTTGAGAATGTAAATGTAATATATGGAAAGCCTTTTTCTTGAAGAGTATATCCTATGTCTTATGGAGAACATAATTCTTGAAAAAATCTCCATGAGTTTAGACTGAAGCTTCAGCTGTCACAATCTTCTTGTACTATCTTCTACTACATGGTACATTATGGGAGATTGTATGGAAATTATATTTTTTCAGGTCCCCTCCCCATGTTATTTACACCAAATAGGTCTTTTTCACTGTATATAAGGCACTACTCTTGACTTTCCAACATGATAATTGCCAAGTATCAGCAATAAGCTTTCCATTTTTGCCTAAGTGTCACCTGATTGTTAACATCTGTTAGCTGACTGGCCTACTACCTAGTAAGTCCCTGAGCATACTTAAAGACAAGCACATTTTCCTGTTCTTGACTTTTGATCAGAATGGATTCATTAGCACAGCAGTGTTGCACAGCCATTTATCTGAGGTCCGATTGTAACACTGTATTGTTCAGTAATTTCTATGTGATATGTCTCCACTCTTCTCTAATCCAGTGTAATTCAGCAAGCATTCAGCTAGCTCTTACTCTGTGCTGGGAATACAAGGCTAAGTGAGGTGTGTGTGATGCCCTGTAGGAGCTCCCAGTCTCGGGAGAGAGTAGCAGGACACATGTACAACTAATACCACGTGATAAGGATTCCGCAGCAGTTATCAAATGCGATGAGAATAGAGATGTAGGCAGTCTGTTTTTCTTGGGGTGAGCAGGGATACTAGGTGATGTCTGAAATGAGGTTGATGGATAAGAAAGAATTTACCCCAGCGCAAGGGAGAAAATTATTCCAGGCAGAGGGAAGAACAAAGCTAGGATACTTGAAAGTTCAAATGTTTTTGATGAGCGCTCAGGGGTCTCCTGTGGCTTGACTGGTTGGAGCTGGGAGGACTCACGGAGAGAGCTGAAGGGGGAAGGACTTGGAGCCCCGTTTTCACTTCCCTTCTGGCTTTATTCTCTTTGCTTCACTTCCGGCTTTGGCTCTACTACCCATGCTTTGAAACTCTAGGGAAGTCGTTCTCTTTTGTCTTCAGTTTCCTCCTCTGTAAAGAGAGAGGGCTGAATGACCTGATTTGTTAGATCCCTCCCAATCTGAAGAGTCTTTGAAGAAACTGCCCTACTTCTCTGCATGTTTCTGTAGCCTTTGTGTAAAGAATTCTATCAACTGAACAAACTGGAGAAAGCTTTTTTAATATGAATAGAATCCTTGCTGTCTTGCTTGGTTTGACGGCATTTTATTTTATTATTTCTTTCCTTAGGTAAACTTATACCTGTTTAAGGCAGGACTGCCACTGGAATATACCTAAACAATCTTCCTACACATTTGTAGATACCTATCAGCATTCACATTGCATCCAGACAACTCTGCTTTGCCACCGTGCCTTCTGGACTGGTCATTGTAGAAATGCTTAATCAGGTACATTAGTTTAAACCTATAATACCAATGGGGACCAAATCCATTATCAGTAGACTTACAAAAATTCTCTCGTATACTTAAGGTCTAAAAATAATCATAGACTGTACTTGAATACAAAATACAATTTTAAGTTAAAAAGCCTTTTAATTTAGAAATGAAATTGGGGAATAACTAGGTGGTATTAGTTTCTCACTTCAACTTAATAATTATACTAACATTGTTTCCTAGAGTGTGTTCAAACAAACGAAAAATAATTATACTAGCATTTTTAATGTACTCTGTGTTCATTAAAGTACTTATATTTATATCAATAATTGCATGCACATTTTTTGAGGACTATTTTTAGACACTATACTATGGTATAGGATATTACGCTATATTAGGCATGGACCCTGCCCTCAAGACCATTAGGACAGATTTCACTATAATTTGAGCAATATCTTAATATGACATTAAGTATGAATTTACATCTATTGTGATAAATAAGAATATGAACAGAGCATTTTAAGAGAATAGTGGGGAAGAAACTAGCCCAGTGTGGGGATTGAGTGAAGGTGTCTTAGAGTAAATGATGATATCTGAGAGAAGTTTTGAGGGAGGAATAGGAGTTAGTTCCCTCCTCCCCCCAAAAAGACAGAAATCATTCTAACCAGAAAAAAACAGCCTAAACCAATTAATATTACTAGAACAAGAATGTATAATATTGAATGGCAACACATGAGGCAGGAGCAGTAGGATGGAGGAAGGTCACAGAGGACATTATATGCAATGAAAAGGATCTTGGGTTTAACCATAAATTGCAGGGAGCCACTGAAGGGATTTACCCCAGGGTATGATATAGTCAGGTCTGAGTTTTTTAGAGATCACTCCAGTGGCAGAGGTGAAGACAGATTTGCTGGAGAATGGACCGGGTGCGGTGGCTCATGCCTGTAATCCTAGCACTCTGGGAGGCCAAGGTGGGAGGATCGCTCAAGGTCAGGAGTTCGAAACCAGCCTGAGCAAGAACGAGACCCTGTCTCTACTAAAAATATAAAGAAATTAATTGGTCAGCTAAAAATATATAGAAAAAAATAACCGGGCATGGTGGCACATGCCTGTCGTCCCAGCTACTTGGGAGGCTGAGGCAGGAGGATTGCTTGAGCCCAGGAGTTTGAGGTTGCTGTGAGCTAAGCTGATGCCACAGCACTCTAACCTGGGCAACAGAGTGAGATTCTGTCTCAAAAAAAAAAAAAAAAAAAAGCAAGATTTGTTGGAGAATGAAGCAGGAAGCAGGGATTAGCCAGCTATAAAACAATACAGGTAAGATTTTTCTGGTAGGGGAAAGGGAAGAATGGATTTGACAAATGTTGAGGAGACAAAATTGGAAGGACCAGGTGATGGATTGGATTGATAGAGCGAGGAAGGCAGAGTGATGCTTAGTTCCTCTCTTTGGGAAGGCTGTGTGGACGTGATGCCATTATATTAAGCCATGGAACATAGGAGGTAACTGAGATTTGAGATATTAAAATGATGAGTTCCCTTTTATAAAAGTTATGCTTGGCATTGAGGTCAGAGCTGGAAGATAGATGTGGAAATTGTTGGTCTATAGGTGACAATTAAAAGTATGAGAGTGGATGGAATTTTCCAAGGGAGAGAGGAGTAGGAAACCAAAGAGAGAACTTGGGAATGATCCTATGTTAGAATGAAGGTCAAAAAAAGAAGAGGCCACAAAGGTGATGGGGAATACATAGCCCAGCAGAGAACAAAACAAAACAAAAGCAACCAAACAAAATAAAGTCAAACAGAGAAATAGAATTATGGAAAAACCAAGGAAAGGAGAATCCCCAAAGATAGTCAACAGTAGCAAGTACAGCCAAGAGTAGCCTTAAGAGAGCTACTAAATTCCCTTTGGCATCTAGTAATATAGAAATCACCCGTGAAGTTGGCCAGAGAAATTTTAGTGGAATGATGGGCATGGGAGCCCGACTGCAGTGGACTGGGTAAGTGGGAAATGAGGAAGCAGACATGGCATGTTTAGACTATGGCTTCAAGAGGCTTGGCTGGGAAGTGAAGGAGAGAGAGGAAATTACTAGTGCAGTGCGTCCACGGAAGGTTTTGTCTTTTAGATGAGAGAGCCTATAGTACGTAACCTAGGAGAAAGAGCCAGCAGAAAGGGGGATGGCGAGGTGGCACATCTGATAACTGATAGAAAAAGCCCAGACATGTCAGAAAATGAGCTTGAACATGAATAAGAGAGACCTTGCCTTCTGAAACTGGAGGAATGGATAGACGCAGATATAGAAAAGTGTAGGTCAGGGAAACGTGGCTCTCTCATCTGAGAATTTCAAATCTCAGGGTTTTTTACTGATGTCATGACATGGGCCTTTTCATCTAGAAAGATGAGTTGTGTTTCGTTAGGGGTTTGAGGAGCAGAGAGTGTTTGAACACAAGCAAGGAAATAGGAGAGGGGGACAGCCAAAGGCTGTTGAGGGCCCAGCTGACAGCAGAGGCAGCAATCCACAATAAGACTGATTTTTCCCCGTTCAATACGCTCAGAATCCAGGGATTGGAAGTTATAAAGGCTAATTTTGAGCTGATGTGGGGGTTTTATGCTGAGTATGTATGGCAGACGACAGGCATGATTGGGAATTGAGGGTGTTCAGTCACATATATGGTCTGAACTACCCCAGGAAAAAAAGTAAAGTCCAGAAGGGGTTGATAGGCTCAGGGGACATGGAAATATCAAGGACTGGTGCCCATCTCTAAGGCTGCAAAGCACAGGTGGTGGGAATGGCAACAGATGAAAATTAGAAAGATAAGGGATTACACGCAGACAGTGGGGCGTGAGAGATGACATGTTGACCAAAGAAGACTCCTGTACAGAGCAGTCTGCGCAATCATGAAAATCAGGCAGTGACAGTGAGGGATTTATGTGAAATGGCAGTAAAGGTCACTGGTGTGAAAGCCAGGTTGTTGGATGCTGTCCATGTGTACATTAAAGAATCCAAATGTCAAAGTCCTCAAGAAAGGGGAAGTATGTCAGAGGATAAAGGAAATAAGGAAAATTAAAGATAGCAGTTCGAGAGTATCCTGCAGCAGGTTGGACTTTGTGTATGTTGAGTACAGGTAAAAGCTGATTATATTTTTTAAACTCAAGTGAACTAACACACAAGCAATTAGAAATAAGAGTATTCGGTAAATTGACTGATTACCAGAAAAAAATTGTAAATATCATTTACCTTTCTTACCAACAATAACAAATTATTAAAATAAATGGGATAAAGAGGTACAGGCAAGCAATCAAAATACACCCAGATATAAATGTAAAAGGTCTTAAACTAAAACAATACACCTACTAAAGGAAACAACTTGAATAAATGAAGTTTATCTTCTTCAGAAGAAAAACTTATGAAGTGTTTCTGAAAGTTCACTGCTACTTCAAACAAAATCTCAATGACTCCCTTGAGAAAACATTACAGAGTGATTCTAAAATTCTTCTGAAAGAATGAAGCATGCAGAAATATCCAGGCTAAATACAAATCATAGAAAGATAGATCTATAGCTTATCATGATAAAGGTATCCTAACAAAGATTCAGAAGGAAATCCAAATATATCAGGAGGCATTTTCAAGTCTGTGGGGGAGAAATGGGACAGCTGATTAGTCATTTGGGAAAAATTACAGTTGGAACCCTACTCCACTCCATAATTAAAATAAGTTCCTGATTGATCAAGTATGTAAGGACAGAAGAAGGAACCATAAAAAATACTAGAAGAAAACAAGAACTGCTATATACGGTCTTACTATGCATAAAATTAAATTCAGAAATTATAAAGGGAAAGATTGGTAGATTTGACCAAGATAAAAAATTGCATGTGCAACAAACCATTACAAAGGGCCATTAATACTGGATTAGATTAATGAACTACACATTAATACAATGGAATGTTTTATAGCATTTGCAGCATAAAGGTGGCATTTATCTCTTCATTAGGGTAGAATAGTCTCAGTAAAATCTGTGACTTTTTAGTTTTTTTGTAAATCACAAAAAGATATGTATAACATGATACTATTATATAAAATCCTATATTGTTATTTCTATTTGTTGAAATAGGCCTGGATATTCACCAAAATGTAAAAAAAAAGGTAGCATTCTCTAAATTGTGTTTTCTTATTTTGTGTTTTTATACTGTTGGTATTGTTTGGATTTTCTAGACTGAGTATAAGTTGTCATGGCAGAGGAAAAAATACTCTATAAAAACATAATTTTATATATTTTTGCTTAAACTTAGATCCCCTGCTTTATAGAGGAGATTGATGCCTTTTAGACATTAAAATACCTTTAGTTGTGCTTATTTGAAATGTAACAGCATGAAGACAACTTTCTAAAGTTGTAATCATTGACTCTGAAATTAGGTCTCAGGTCATACTATGAAACTAGGTACACAGATAGCATGTGGGCTGTGGGCTGTGGGCTGTGGATTGCTTAAACTGCACACACAGCCTCCGTGGGCTCAGAGGAGGAAAGCAGGCCGTTTGGGACTGTGTTCAGGATTGACTCGGAGTCCCTTCTCTACTGCGCTGCTCTACCACTCCTTCATTGATTATCCTCCCAGTCTCTCACAGCCTGAAATTTGTATACAGGGGCTCAAAGGACAGTCAGTGGGCATCTGCCTCCCAGCCTTTCTCCTCTTCTTCCCATACTCCTCCTCTTTATTTATGCCATTTGAGCATGCCACAGAAGGGAAAACTATAAATAATTGCTGGCACACAGCAACATTTCATGATTGCCATTGCTATGGATAGTCCTTACATAAAATTGTTTAGGTAAAACAGATAATATGGTTTTAATTCTAATGATAAGAGCTCCCCCAATGAGGGTTTTCTTAGGAATATATAAACCAACTTGTTAGAGGCTCTTAATAAAATATGCTTTGGAATTCCAGGCATTTCAGTGCTAAACAGCAGGGAGAATCCTGACAACTGTGACGACCTTAGATGGTCACAGGATTATGTCTGCTCAAATCTCTGTTCCCTACCATTGAAAATTCTCAAATCAAATTAAAACATTTTGTTTTCTGGCTAAAACACATTTTTAAACATTGTTTCAGTATATTTGTATATGGGCCTTTTTATGTAAAACCTTTTTGAATTTTACTAAAGTCTCCCAACATCCTAAGAGAAGGAATTACTTCTGATATGTCTATAAAGATACCTCATCAGGGAGGTTAACTGTCCCACCGAATACCAGGCAAAGCAAAAGCAAAACAGATAGGATTTGAATTTAGCACATTAACCCACTAATTCCTAATCTCATCTCCCCTACCGTCTTCATCCAAATATTTATATCAGTCATGATTTTGAAACAAATTCATTCAAAACTCCACTTAAAATGCATTTCTCAAGGTATATTTGTATTTATGTATTATAAAACTTCTAGATTTTTCTGTGTGCCTCCTGCTTAAAATCCCTCCCTAAAAATTTACTTGAAATCTGCTCTATTTTAAGATATCATGCATAACTGGTATCTCAAAATAAATATGGTCCCTACTCTTTCTCCTCTTTTTCAAAGAACTTTATAAAAATTAACATCTATGATTCTAAGAAGCTCATTGTAGAAACTTGACAACCACACAGATCATAGCAAAAAATAAAACAAAAACCATGACTAAGTGTATCTCCCAAAGGAAACCTAAACATGGTCTATATTTTGATTTTGGATAATGTATCTCATTATCCAAAGTCAATATTGACTAATTAGAAACTTCTTTCCTGAAAGTATGATTACAGATTCATCATTAATGAGGATTATTCTTCCAGTAGTACTGGTTTGTGCTGACAAATTTACCATTCTCTTCCAGCCCCCCTTACAAGATTGCTGGATGAAAGAAACAAAAGGAACTGATTTGCTTCCCACTTGGCCCAATAATCTTGGCTTGGTTGACACCTGCCCCAATAGTTCCAAGATTTTAGAGGGTGTAGGATTTAAGTCTTAAAAACGTCTGAAGTAGGGCTAAGTGCAGTTTTATAAGCCCCTTCACTCCATCCCCAGGTGGTTCTGACATAGAAGGTTCTTAGGCCACACTTTGAGAACCGCTAATTTATAGAGTTCAAAGACTGATCTTTCAGAAACTGTATGGCTCAAGCACACCTGAAATGACCCTTAATGGAGGAGAGAAAAGTTCTTCAACCTTATTTGTATTTTCAGTCCTGATTTTGGTAAGTGTTGTTTCAGTCTGTGTATTTCTGTGCCGAGCCAGGGCCCTGTTAATTAGTTAAAAGAAAATGGGGCCCTGCAGGCCAAACCTTGAGGCTTCAGAATCTCCCAACATCCTCTTTCGTTCCTCCCTTCCCCTCCGTCTTCAAAGACACCCTATGCCCAGTCACCTACAGCTCTGCCAGTGACAATGCTGACATAGTTGATGACTGACCTGCACGATACCTTTGCTGTCTGCACTCTGTAGAACCGGCTTTCTCTCGGCTGTGATAGAAACACTCCATCGGCGACTCCTACATTCATGTTGTTAGATTCGTAACAGAAAACCGTGAGCTGTAAAAGGTATAGATGGCGTCCAACACTATACCACCACCAACCCTGACCTACCTTGTCCAGAGAAGACTATCTGGGAGAAATGTAGGTGGAGCACCTTGGGGAGGGGGACCTGAGGAGGGCATTGGAGGGAACGTATGGACACTATAGAGAAGGCCCTTCCCGTTATCCCCGCTACCGAGCAAGCCATGCTGTGCAGATGTCTGCCTTAAAAACAAGCTGGCCCCAGCTCAGCAAAGTTGTTTCCTCAGTTTCCTTTCTAAGGCACCCTGCCTGTTTGCTGTCTGAAGCCATTCAAGGAATTGGGAGTTGTTACGTGGGAGCTGTTTTCATGAACAGAATTCTGTAGCCTGTAGGTTTTTGTTCTAAGTATTGACAAGAACCTCTTGCGTGAATGAGGTGACAGGTAACTTTTGAGGAATTTGTCCGTTTATGATTTTGAGAATGTTTATGAGAATACTTTTTTGAAAGCGCTTATCTTTGCATCTGCGATTTCATATTTTGGGTCAAGCCCACATACTGCTCAATTTTTAGATCAGTACAGAACTGTTACTTTTCTGTGTTCAGGAGGTCTGACCCAACCCTGCAAGTTCTCAGAGCCAAGTGAGCACGGCCATGTGAAAGCCCAGACAATCTCAAGAGCCAGCACGGCCCGAGATCTTGCTGACACACAGGATTGATGGGGCAGAGGAAGTGGGCGGCCTGGCTGTCACATCACCACCTGCTGCTGCTCAGGTTTCTCTCACCACTGCCCTTTGGGGATGTTGAAGGGGAGCAGCTGAAGTGTGGGCACAGATGGTACAGGTGTGGCTCCATCATCGCACCCAGAGTCCAGCCCCCTATCCACTTTGATACATTCTGTCCAAAATTACAACTTGCTTTATGCTGACCCATTAATTAGGAATCTCTCTTCATCTTCAAGAAAGCCTAATCTGACCCAGTTGTTGAGATTTGGGAATATCATTTCTATTTCTTCCTCTCTGTAGAATAATCAGCAGAGGTAGGGGCCCAAGAAAAAAGGGACTCCGGTACCTGGTGTTGTCAAAGTGGGTGCTTCCCGTTGCCATGCTGGCGGGGGCCCTATGGACTAGTGCAGGGAATGGAACCCTCCCAATGCCCTGCCAAGTATCCAAATGTCCAGCAGCGTGCATAGAAATGCTTAAGTCCACACCACTGGTAAATACTACTGTGTAGTACTAATACCGTCCCTGCAGAACACCTAGATTTCACTCATTTTTTAAAAATCAGTTATAAATTTTAATCTTTTTAGGTTGACACTACATTACACTACATACTATAGTAGTCACAGATGGAAAGATAGTGTTGTCTTGGATTTGCTTCAAAACAAATAGGAAGTGGGAGTAGTGGGCAAGAATGTAGATGAAACAAACGATACTGGCTTGTTTATAATATTTCTAATGCCCTGTCTACTTCTGTGTATGTTAGAAAATGTTCATAGTAAGTGGTTTAAAGCTTTTTAAACCATTTATGAAAATAAATGGATACCCTTAGTGACTGAGCTATTCTGTAAAAAGTAGACCAGGCTGAGTGTTTCTGATGGAATCCAGCAGGAACTGTCACTGATTGCAGGCGTTGCCACTGCTCCTCTCACCAGCAGTGCCTCGCTCCAGTGGGCAGTTGGAAACACTGCCCCGAGACTCTTCCCCCCAAAGCTTCTAAAGATGGGGGTGGGGAAAGCCTGTGTCTGTGTTTTCTACTTCAGTGGGATCTGACAGAGCAGCCTGTGACACAGGCTGTGGAGGCAGGATCTGGTGTGGGGCGAGCGTAGCCAGGGCCTTACTAAGACGCTAAAATATGGCAAACATCCCTGATGAAGGTGCCACTCCCAGAAACTGGGCATTGAGCTACCGTGAGGAAGCCCCAGGTCATACAATAGAGAATCTTCTCTTAGAACCTTCTCCATTTCCAAAAAGGCATAAAATGGAGAAAAGCAACCCTGTTTTCTTGTGGATTCTTGGTGTCTGCAGTATCTAAGTATTACCCTTTAAACAGTAACAAAGTAAAGCGGCTAAGGCGTCTTGGCCCCTCCCAGCCTTGATGATGAGATCGTTTGGTCTGAGTAACCCGGCAGACCGCACCACCTTTCACCAGTTTCGAGGAGAGACATGGTAAAGCTTCCTCAATGGAAATGTCCCTTCTTTACCCACCACCAGGACAGGATGGATGTGACTGATGTTTGGAGGAATTGGAAGGGCAAGCTGTTGCCTCACCAAAACCACCCTCACTGGTTTAGTCTAAGGTTGCCAGGACAGGATCCACCCCCAGCAGAAAGCTTCTCTGGCCTTTCCCATGCCAGCCTTCCCAAGCCCAGGAATTCCAAGTGAGACACATCGTTTCCTGTTGCTATTTATGCTGTCTGGTGTAGCCAAAAAAACAGCTCTAGGCTAGAAATCAGAAAACCTGGCCTTCAGAACTGGTATAAAGAACATGAAATGAATTGAGCACCTTTGTAGGGATACAGAGATATGATAAGACCAGGAAACTGCTCTTCAGGGGCTCATGGTCTAAGCTCAGGAAAGATAAATAATAGCCAGTTCATAATTTTTAGGAGCCCCCCATATTAAAGTGATAGAGTTGCCCTGATAATCATGCCTTATAGGGCACTGGGAAGGAGTACAAAAATGGAAAGGTCAGTCCTTGGGACCCAAAGGGAGTTGCAGAAGTCTTCATGTAGGATGTGACCCCAGCCAGAGCTAAATCTTGAAAGATAAACCGTGCTTATGTGAGACCACAGCAATGGCATGGCAACCCGAGCGGAGGGTGCTCCGGGAAAAGCGTGACAAGAGGTTAAAAGCTAAAAAGGGAGGCGTCACACTGCAGAGGACTCATTTACTCAACTTGTCTTCACTTCATCCTGTAGGCAGTGGAGACCCAAAGGGGCTTTAAAGGGAGCGGAGGAATGATGTGCTCTTATTTGGGCTTTTCAAAGATCACCCGGCAAAGTGATCTTCCATACAGGTAGAAGGAGGTGGTATCACGTAGAACTGAAATGAGGCAGGGAGGTACAGTGTGGTCCAGGCAGGAGCACTGAGGGCCCTAGCTAAGCCAACCAAGCTAGGGAAAGAAAAAGAGGGGACTTACCTAGAAACTATTTAAGTAGGTAAAAGTCCACGAGTCTTGGTGTCTGATTGGGCTTGTCAAGAGAAAGCTATTAGTAGTCAACATCTGAAAGTAATGGAGGCTCTGGTCACTGAGACAGGGTTGTGTGGGCCCTCAACACACTCATCTTTGTTTCCTTGTTTGTGAGACGAGGGTAACACCGTTCTTACATGCCTGCCTCAAAAGGTTGGCATGTGGGTTAGTGTGGTATCGTGGTGTCATGGGTGTGAGTGCTCTTTGAGAACAGCAAAGCACAATGCAAGTATAAAGTCATTTGGAAAATCCAGTAGAAAGGAGTGGCAAGGCAAAGGGAAGAGGCACAGATGTGTTTTCCAAACATTATATTTTCAGTGTAGATAGAGACAATGCATGTTTGTGGTGGGAGAAACTAAGGACCGTAAATAAGGATGTCAAATATAAGATTAAAATCTGTTTAGAGTCACTGCTTATTTCCTTGAAAGAGGTACTAACTGTCATGTATAAATTACATCAAATCTAATTCTTCTATCCTGTACAAGTTAGTTGTGTTTATAATATTGGGATAAACATAGTTCAATAGTAGTGAGAAGTTTTCACTAGTTCCTCAATTGATATTTTGATACATATAAATAATAAATAATAGTATTAAATTATATTTTTATATTGTATAATAAAATATGGAATAATTCCATATTATTGACACTAATCTGTACAAAATACAGGGATAGATTCTGGGGAAAAGTAAATATAGACAAGAGACATTCATTTCTTAGGTAGATTACATTAACACTTTGAAACCTCACTTACAATTTGAAATAATTAAAGCTATGCTCTTGTATTATTTTGCCATGGGATAGCATGAACTGCTCTTTCCTTAAGTAAGTGTGTTTAGTTTGAAAGTGTTTTGGTTAAATCAAAGCTCTTTACAGAAAACTATTTTCTCTAATATACAAAGGGGCCCAGCTAGCTCAGTCGTTAGAGCATGAGACTCTTCTGTAATATATAGTATCCCATTTTTTTAAAGTGACAATCTCTTTCTTTAAAAGTTGAGTCCCATTAATTTATTAGAAAAGGAATCATGAGTTTTAATAATCCATGGCATTGCCGTGCATGGTGGCTCACGCCTGTAATCCTAGCACTGTGGGAGGCCGAGGCGGGAAGATTGCTCAAGGTCAGGAGTTCGAAACCAGCCTGAGCAAGAGTGAGACCCTGTCTCTACTAAAAATAGGAAGAAATTAATTGGCCAACTAAAAATATATAGAAAAAATTAGCCGGGCATGGTGGCGCATGCCTGTAGTCCCAGCTACTCGGGAGACTGAGGCAGGAGTATCGCTTGAGCCCAAGAGTTTGAGGTTGTTGTGAGCTAGGCTGATGCCATGGCACTCTAGCCTGGGTGACAGAGTAAGACTCTGTCTCAAAAATAACAATAATAATAATAATAATCCATGGCATTTAAGCAAAGAGAATTTGCATGTGTGCTGATGACTTCCAGAATGCTCTGTGCCCGTGTTCATCACTTGGCATGGTGTGAGCGTGAAGCCCAAACCTGGCTGCTGGGAAATTGCTGCCTGTCCACCTGTGAACGCCTGTGCTGTCCTCACACACACACGTGCTGAACCGTGAGCTCGGAATACGGGAGACTGAGGAAGTAGTAAAGCTGAGTTTGAGTGAGAAAGAAACAAAGGAGAGATGGGTGTCTGGGGCGTTCTCTGGTGCTATTTTGGACTCTCATAGTAACTTTTAACTCTGCTGCAATGCCCGTGTAGCTTGGTCTCTTAGTTCTCTCTGGCTTTTGATCTCTTTTTCCCCCTCGTACATGGAACACAAGACAGAGTTACAGGAAATGAAGAGTCTAAGAGGGAAGAAAGGGCTGTAGTCATCACAGGTGCCAGGGTGGCAAGGGGCAGCTCTTCTCTCCTGTGCTTAGCTGAGGGCCAAGCATCTGTGCGGAGTGGAGGGGGCCTCAAAACAAAAGCAAACATTTCTCTCTCCCAAGTGTGGTTTTTTTTTTTGTTTGTTTGTTTGTTTTGTTTATTTTTTTTTTTTTTTGGATGCAGAGTCCCACTCTGTTGCTGGGCTAGAGTGCTGTGGCGTTAGCCTAGCTCACAGCAACCTCAAACTCCTGGGCTCAAGTGATCCTCCTGCCTCAGCCTCCTGAGTAGCTGGGACTACAGGCACGCACCACCGTGCCTGGCTAATTTTTTTCTATTTTTAGTAGAGATGGGGTCTCGCTCTTGCTCAGGCTGGTCTCGAACTCCTGAGCTCAAACGATCCGCCTGTCTTGGCCTCCCAGAGTGCTAGGATTATAGGCGTGAGCCACCGTGCCTGGTCCCCCTGTTTTTAATGGCCCTAGTTTACGTTTGGCTGTTTTTTTTTTTTTTTTTTGAAACAGAGTCTCACTCTGTTGCCCGGGCTAGAGTGAGTGCCGTGGCGTCAGCTTAGCTCACAGCAACCTCACACTCCTGGGCTCAAGCAATCCTTCTGCCTCAGCCTCCTGAGTAGCTGGGACTACAGGCATGCGCCACCATG
>CAUYRT010078538.1:0-51076 GCA_963574885.1 Lepilemur ruficaudatus
ACTTCAAACTTCTACCAGGTTTCATTCCTTTAAGTCAAGTCAGCTATACATAGTTTCCATGGAGCTTTGTAGAAAGCCAACTTCCAGATGATTGGTCTTGAAAAATTGTTCCCTTACCTTATAATATTGACTTTAAGATCTCCTACAATGCCAATTATTTGCAGCTTTCATACTTGTAGTTTTATTTTATTTTATTTTATTTTATTTTATTTTATTTTATTTTATTTTATTTTTTGGCAGAGAGAGCAACAGAATGAGAAAGAGACAAAAGGAGAGAGGAAGAAAGAGCACTCACTTGATGCTTATAAATTTATTTAACATTTTTATGCTTCAGTGTAGTCTTTAGGTTGAAGCTAATAATATTTTCATCTTCACTTTTATTATAATTTAAATAATTTGAATGTTTCTATAGCGTGTACACAGGATATAATTTTAACAGTTATTTTAATATTTAAATTTTATGAAGTCATTCACATAATATTGAATGCTTAGCTTTTATGATTCTACCATTACAGAAAACATTATAATAATATATAGTGCTTGATTTATTAAATCATTGCTTTGAATTAAACATGGTGTAGTCACAAAAGGAAGAAAACAGCAAGCCTTGAAATTAGACAAATATAAGCTTAAATTTTGGCTCATTTCTTGACTAGCTGCATTAATTTGGGAAATTTTCCCAACTATGAGATGCAGGTCCTACAAGTTTTAAAAATATCATGCAAATTCAAAACTTGAGGGGTTCTTCTAGTGGTATGTAGAATATTTAAAATATTTCCAGTGGTCCCCAACCTTTTTGGCCCCAGGGACCAGTTTCATGGAAGACAATTTTCCATGGACTGGAGATGAGGGGAGGAGGGGATGGTTTTGGGATGATTCAAGCACATTACATTTATTGTGCAACCAAACCTCTCTACTGATGTTAATCTGCATTTGCAGCCACTGCTAGCATCCCACTGCTAGCATCACCACTTTAGCTCCACCTAAGATCATCAGGCATTAGATTCTCATAAGGAGCACAACCTAGACCGTTTGTGCATGCAGTTCACAGTAGCATTCACGTTCCTATAAGAATCAAATGCCATTGCTGATCTGACAGGAGGCGGAGCTCAGGCAGTGATGTGAGCAATGGGGAGTGGCTGTAAATAAAGATGAAACTTCACTGGCTTGCCTCATGCTCACCTCCTGCTGTGTGGTCCGGTTCCTAACAGGCCACAGACAGGTTATGATCTCTGGCCAATGGGTTGGGTACCGTGGATCTAAACATTTAATACCCAAGGTAGTAAACAAGTCATATATATTATAATATTATAGTATAATTTTCTAGGAATATAAATTGTATTCAAACATGAGTGAAGTGCTTAAGTTTCTTCAAGTATATTTACAAATTAGAAGGAAGTTGAAACAATTTGCAATAGTATTTCCTAGGCTGGTTCTTCAAATCTTTTCTTCTCTTGTTTGCATTTTATGTTACTATTCATTTTAAAAATGGTTTAATTTTAATTCTCTGCATATGTTTAATTTGAGTCCCTAAAGAAAATGGACACAACAACATAGTAGGCAATATAAAATTGCTATTATTTAAACAAACAAACCAACAATTACTTTCTGGAATTGAAATGACCAATCATAAATCTACATAAGGAAAAATGTTTTGTTTGTAAAGTTAGTTCTACTATTACTAGACATATGAATTCCTAAAAAAATGTCATTTGATGCAAAATTGTGCAAAAAATATCACAAGGCTTGTGAGAAAAATGGAGTCAGAGGCACAAGATTAAAAACTTTAACAATGAAAGTAAAGATAGGAGACAAAGAAGAAGCACAGCTTTGCACATGTTAAATGGTTAAAAAATACATGTACACTGCAATAAATATGGCACTTTACCTTGAAAATTACCTGAAGGATGCATGTGTATGTGACTATCACAATGCTTGCTGCTCCTGAGTTTTCGTAAAGTGTGGAGACCATGGAAGGAGATACGCTGAATGTATGAAGAATAAAGGAATTTTATTTAAAGTGGAAGAAATGTGTCTTTGTGAGAAGTCTTATTTTGAAACAAGGAAGACAGCAGGTGCAGTATCAACAGGGATTTGGAGTGTCAAGTAAGAGTTCTTTAAAAATGGATTGAATAACAAAATGTATTGTCCAATAAAAACAAAACTGGACTCTAGATAGGGAGATATTTTAATTAGAAAGAAAGACTATCACATTAGGGAGAATGACCCTACCTCAAAAATCTACAAGTATCTCCAAATCAAACAGAAAAGGGATTTTCTTTCATGAGGGAAAGGGGAGAGGCAAGCAGAATCTTTGGAGGAGAATCTGGACAAACATGGTGAAATAACCAAAGGGGCCAACAAATTAAGGTCTCTCTGTGGTCATCCAATTGTTAGAAGTTGATAACGGGGGGATGTTTCACTTTTTTTGTGTACTTGCTCAGTCTTGGAAGCTAGAGGAGTACAGAGGCTTGTAGAAAAGAGAGAAGTCTGACTAAAGTTTGTTCAAGGCAAAGTAGTGGGTAAGAATGGGTAACTGTGCATCTGGCCAGTGTTTTGAGTGAGAAATTTGATGAGACAGGTGATTTAATAGACATTGTTGTAGTGATTCCTAAGGGAGTATAGGGAGGATGAGATCTAGCTTAAAAGAGAGGGAGGTGACTTTTGCTAGAAGCAAGGTCAGTTCATCTATAGAAAGAGAAAAGAGGAATTTTTACCATTAAATTCAGTCATGCTCTTGTTATGAAATATATTTTCTTTAATTATGTATATTTTTTAATGGAAGTTAGTATGTTTTTCTTAGGGCTAAAGTATTTTTATTATTCTTTATTTTTTTATTCTGCCATCATTTAGTCATTTTATTTAGTTACAAAAATACTCCTTTGGTATTTCATTCACAAATGCAGAAATTACATATTTATAATATTCAACTTCCATGTACATTTAAGAAAGGAAAATAAAGGCGATTTAAATTTTCAGTACATTTATATATTCATGTCTTTTTAAAAATTTCCTAATGAGGTATGATCGCTTATCTCATGTATTTCAGTTTTATGATTTGCTATGTAAGTTTACTAATAAATCACTTATATCAACATCATAAAATATCTGTAAATTTTATTATATAGCTCTATTATATTAAAAAATAAGTGCTATCATCTCACTAATTTAGATAGAAACAGGCATGTTAATGGATAAAGAATAACTCCTCTCCATTAAATTCTGATACAACTTTAATAAAATCTATAAAATCTTATTTGCTTCCTTTCTGTTTTTAAGGCAAGATATAAAAGCTGATGGATCTCCTCTTGTAAAACTTCATTACCTTACTTACTAATCAGTTGTTTTCTTTTTCCAGCACACCTCCATTTTTGACATTTTGGGATGGATTTGACAATCATAATATCCCTCTTCTCTGTCCCAGATTGACTTATGTAACTCACATATAATCGAATATATTGGTACAATATTGTGGGCAAAGTAATTGATCCAAAGGCATGTCTTTCCCTGGATTATTTTATCTGCAGCTAGTGAGAGTATATTTTCCTTGCAGTAACAAAGTTGAACATCAGGGAATTAGTGACTGTGGAAAAACATGTGAACTTCCCTGTGAAGAAAGTGGGGCAATGAGAGAAAATGAAGGCAAGACAAAGAAAATGTCAGAGGAAAAGTATGGAAACTGGTTATACTTTTTGTTTCCTTAGTTATATTAGCGATTTTTGAAAAGTTGCACTACTTTGTTTTGATTTTTGTCATTTTCAACTGATGGAGTTTTTATTAAACAAACATTTTGTAACACATTGTTGTTTCTATACATAGAACTCTATTTGGACCGTATTCAAAGTTTGGTATGCTGACCAATCTTGTTTGAAACAAATAGATAAATGGTGTAAGAATTATGTCTGTGCCTTAAGGACCACTTCATAGTTAATTAAAGGTCATCAGAGTTACCCTGCTGCAACAGATTACTTAAAGCTTTCAGGACAGCAAAGTTTTTGGGTAATCCCCTGCACAGCTTGCTGGTGAAATCAGATATGTCGTCTAACTGTTCAATTGGATTTCTCTTCTTGTGACTTGGGTATTTGTACTTGAAACCTATTTATCTTCCATTCTTCTTAAACTCAAAATACTAATTGGAAAATGTTAATCAGTCTTTCAATGGCAACTTTATTAAAGTAACTTTTGCACTTAGGTTGATTATTTGGCAAAGATAAAGCTGGAATTGCTAATTTATTCAAAACAGCTTCTCTATAACGTAATATTAGTAGCTATATTCATGAAGTAAGGAGTCAGAGCCCTCCTGCAATGTATAGTCACATTAACATAGTATGGTAATTTAAAATCCTAGTCTGGGTTATTTCAATTTTCATGGTAGTAACACAATGTCAAAGATCAGACCCAGCGTTGTTAGACTTTATGATAATCGAGCATGGTAAATATCCTTCTTTGTGATTTCATCACATGCATGTATTCTAACACCTTGATCATATTCCAAAAAATAAGGAAGTTAGCTTCATTCTTGATGCCCTAGCTCATTTTTAGATGAATGTATTCATTACTCCTGTGATTCTTCTCTTCTAGGCAGCTTTTGGAAGGTACCTTTACTTCAAGTCCATGTAACACTAAGATATGAATTTAACTGCAAAATCGAGTTATTTCTTTAGAGAAAAAAAACTGAAGAATTTCACATATATATGTAAAAATAGTTTTTTAAAATATTTAATATAATGTAATAATTGAATGATGAATAAGTTTTCGGAATTAGTATAAAAGAAATGATAAGAAGTAAATAATAGAGAATTCAGTGACTACGTGTATGTTCAATTTCAGAGTGCTAAATATGGAAAATATTATTTCTTACTTAATTTCTTACAATCTTAATACAAATTAAGTTTGTATTTTCTGATATTTACCTAGACAGTGCCTGAAAAATTAAGTTTGTAAGATTGAAGCATGTCATATTTTTAATCATTAAAAAAATAAAGATAGATGGATTGAAGATCCTAATAATAGAATTTACAGCCTCTTTTTTTCCTAGAGGTCTCTATAATGCCATTTATTTTTATATGATTATTTAATTATTAACTTATAAAAGCTCTTTTGGTCACCGTATTATTATACTCAATAAATGATAATTATATTATTTTGCAAACTTGCTAATAACAAGGTTTAATCCCACTTTCCACAAATATTGTATTAAAGCCTAATCTTTTGTCTAATTATGAAAATGAGAATTTTAGATGTTTCCATTTATTATTTGTTGTATATTGAGAATTTAATCTCCTAAAGTTATGAGCCATTTCTAAGGTTATACATTTCTATCTACACATCTGCCAAATTTTTTAATCATATTGGAGTTGCCACATTTTTGTTTTTACCAAAAAAGTAACCTTTCATTCATCACATGTATTGTAGTTCTGACTTCTTGACAGGTAGTTCTGGAAGTGAATTACAATTTAATTGTTCAGTTTGGCCTCTTGTGATATGAAATAGTACCAATTAAAAAAATTAAAAAAATAAGTGATTTTAGAAATTAGAATGATAATATGGATAGTAATTCATAAATATTCTTACTCTAGATGTGTAGTATAGATAATCTACAGAAAAAAATAAATTCTGAAATTGGAAATAATAAATTGCATAACTTTTATAATTTCATTGAGGAAAAGAAAAGGTTTTGTTGGAAAAGAAAGGTCTTTTGTTGAAAGATAGTTTGAAATGAGCTTAAACCAACTTTAATTACATATCCCCTAATACCATAAATTAGGCACTATGCTTTGTCATTTTCAACAGAATAATTATAATATGTGTGTATATGCATGTTATTCTGTTTTACTATAGTAATTATTTCACAGTGTATAATTAGCCTTTAGCACTATAGTGAATAAGGTGAATCTTTTTCTTTTCTAAAGTCATGCCCGTATCTTACTTTTAGCTCACATTCACATTGCTTCCTTTAGTTAAACCTTCTTTTTTAGTTAAGAAAATATTTTTAGTGCTTCCAAAGATTTTATAAAATCTAACTCATCTAAATGTGACTTATCAAACAATGAGCACAGATTTTTGTGGGGTGTATGACATCAATCTGATTGTTATGTAGGCACAGCATTTATAGCATAGTAGCTTATTAGCTGTATAGTAAGTTATTCTATAATTTTTATTGATTTAGTTCTCTTAAAAGTGATTTCATCAACCTTCTAGAAGTATAAAGATCATACTGAAATAATTCTTAATCATTTTAACACACTTAAAAAAAAAAAAAAAACCTGTGCCATTTTTGCTTAAGAGTTTTCACTCTATCTTCTACAAGATATCGTCAGACTTTGCCTTGTGTAGATTTTATGAGCAAAACAATAAGTAATATGAATGCATTTTTTTACAAACTACACATTTACCACACCCTTTGCTTATTTGTACACAAAAGCCAAGATCTGTTGATTCACCGGTCTCCTCTTCCACTTGCAAAGCTCTTCACAATACTATCCAATTGTGCCTATTATTATAAGGATACAAATGGATTGCGTTTGGAATGATCACTTTTACATGAAGCTCAAGGAACCTTTTATTGAAGGATGTTGCATATGAATGGGGTCTTCAAGGCGTCCTTTCTGCTGGAAAACTGTAACTGGAAGAGGAAAACATTATATGTAACAATCAATATCATCAACACCAATTACATCTTTAACAATTATTGAGAACTGAATTACCTGCAAAGCACAGCCTAAATTACTTACGTGCATTAACTCTGGCCTGAGTTTCTATGAGGTAGGCTCTATTACTATTGTGATTGCATAATTAGGATAATGAGCCACAGAGAAGATAACTTACATGCCCATGTTCACACAGCTAAGTGTGAAGGAGTCAGAATTCTAATTCCAGCGTGTGCCAATGACTGCACTGCTCAGTGTAAAACATTGGAAACCTTTGCCCTTCTTTTAAGTTAGTGATCTTTTAAAAATTTTTATATTACACTATTTGAAATAAGCAATGTGAAATAGTGCCCTATTTTTAGATTTACAAATAAAAGAGTTCCTCTCATCTCAACCTTTCCTCATCTGAGTTTCCTCCCCAGAGTCAAGCACTTTCAGCTCTTTACACTGTGTTTTCTGATATTTACCTTCATATGATTGAATAATATAGATTGTAACTGTCATTGCTTGAGTGTTCAATGAGAAGTACAACAATGGACTACCCATCCTTTTTTCTTCAAATTAACTTCATTATATTTTCCTACTTTACACAAATTTCATCTGCATGCTGTATACGCTGTTCCTAAACTTCAAAGAATGACTGAGAATTTGACTTGATAATACTGTTTAGAATCAAGTCATACAATTAAAATTATACTTTTAACCTGTAAAAATACAAACCCATGGATATGTGTCCATTGGAATCTGATAGCATGAAAGCAATCAAGGCCTGGGTGACAGCACCTATTTTATGGTCTAAATTTCTTAGTAATATATCATTACAGTATTATTTCTATCTCTGCATATGTCAAAAGAATAGTAAATATTAATATATTAATCTCCACATTTGAAAAACCTGTTCTTACTATATGTTCTAATCACTGACCAACTAAAACACTTCTATATTTTGCACATAGAAGCTTTTCCTCCTATTTTCAAGCAAGTAAAACGCCTGTTTTGTGACTTTACATTTGTGAAAGGTCTACATATTTTAACTACTTGAGTAAGCAGATACTTCCTTTCAATTAAGCAATTGAAACATATTTCATAAACTTCTAAGTAAATTATTTTCATGAAGCTGTTAGGTGAGACTGTTTTTTTTTTTTTTAATTTTAGACACTATAGTTGATAGTTCCCATGATGTAGTTACAAAGTTTACAACTAAACAATTTTCATAATCACTTCAAAACCATTTAAGAAGAGGGTATATTATTAATGTTCATTTATGAGCTGAAGAATGCTCTGCCATATTGAAAATGTTGCTTCCAAAGTTACTCTGTGAATGAGGGAACAAATAATTGTATTGGAGTTTCCTGATGACAGAACTGGAAAGTGACATACATCACTTCCACCCACATTCCATTGTCTGAGGCTTACAGGAAAAGTAACACTATTTGGAGAGGAGCTAGCTGGCTTTGTTACATTTAAACTGCTCCTTTTCAAAAGATTACGTTAACTCATTTATATTTATCTATATGACATATATGATTGTACTGGGGTATAACATATCACATTATGCCTTATTTTCTCTTAAGTCTTTTAATTCATGAAATTTTTCTCTTTGGTTTGTTCGGCAATATAGTTATTTTTCTCCCTGCTACTTAGTAAAGTTTCTATTTTGGTTTTTACGGTTTTCTTTCTATTATAAAATTATATGGTACCTTTAATATTATGTTTATTTAGGTGAAATCTATAATTATCACTGAAGATTATTACATTTTCCTCTATCGCCTGTGTTTTATCAATAACATTATTTTTCTTATCACTATTCAGTATGGTAATACTCTTACTTTACTTGTCAGCTTTAAATAACATTTTGACACTCAGTTATTACAAAGCAGATAATTATAAAACTTGTTGTTCCCAAATTGTTTTCTCATTTTTTAATGTTTTATTGAGATTTTAAAGAAAATTTAGAGCTTAAATGTTTACAATTCTGCTCAGTAACTTTAATTGCCACATCATTATATTTAAGTATATTCAGTAACATACGTAAAATGTTCGAAACCAGCATTTTTATTATTGTATCCAGTCATCACTTGGTTGCCTGTAAATCTTGAGTAATTTCTTCAAAAAGAGGTAATGGGTACAATACTCTTGAAGTTTTCTAGGGAAACAAATGTAAATTGTAAGCTATTTTTCTTTTAGCATATTCAAGCTATCATTTCATTGTTTAGTGGCTTCTGTTAAGTCAGGTGTGGTTTTTGAGAGGTTTTGTCTTGGTTCTTTGGCTCTGTGCTAGGAAGAATAGCAAGCAGGGCTGGTGCCAGGGAATGATTTCGGACAGGAAGCACTTCTATACAAGCAGCTTTTATTACAAAGCAAAAGTAAGTTCCATAGAGAGGAACAGGTCTGTACCTGTGAGTGGAGATAATCCTTAATATACAGAGTATAGAAAGTACAGTGCACTTTCAATGTCAGCAGAGAGAGCAGACTGCTGCAATAAGGAATAATATCATCCCAGGGTTAGGGATCTGTCCTTCCTGGTAATCCCCTAATGACACGTTAAGCTGGGAGTCAAATATTCATGTATTTTCCGGGGAAGTGGTTGGAGATTCCTGGATCATGTACCCTCCCATTTTCTGTCTTTGTATGGCTGGCTCCAGAGCTGTCATGGCACTAAGGGGTGTGAGTTTTAGTGTGGCAATGAGGGAATGTTAATGAGTGTTAATGAGGCTACCTCTGGGCATAAGATCCTAGCTTCTGCACATGCTCCCAGTCAGGAAAAGTCCCTAACCTCAAGTCCTTGTTGTTGTGGTGTCTTGTCTTTGTTTTCATTGGTTCTGACCTTCGGCCCTTGAACACATCCTCTTATTGCCTGCCCTGCCACCTGCATACCCCTCATCCCTACCTAACAATTATGTAGCAGTTTGGAAAATTATTCCTAATTCTTTACTTGCTCACTGAGTAGAATTATACTTCCATGAGGCTTTTTTGGGGTGGGGGACGGGGGGGGGAAATCTCTTTGAAGGGAGTATTTAAAATATATTTCAAAGTAATTTTTTATTTCAAAATATTAAGGGGTTCCATGAGCTTTTGCACGTGACTTTACAATTCCCCCCAACTAAAGTAGGCAGAATATACTTTCCCACCTATTTAATGAAGGATGTACTTTGGCTAATAGAATGTTAGCCAGTGAGACTGAAAGTAGGGCTTGAAATGCTTGTGTGATTTGACTTGTGGTTTTATGATCCATCATAAGAAGGGCTTCTCCCTGTAGTTGCTGCTGCTTCTGACAGCACTCTACAAAGAACACATGGGATAGTTCTTATCCCACTGGAAGTCTTCCTTCCAGAGTTGCCCAGCAAGTAAGCCCTGCATGGATCAGGGAACTGTGGCTGATTTACTAGACCCATGAAATGGAAAAATAAAAAAGGTGGCAATAAACAACAAAATTTTTGAAGTGGTTGCATACCAATACTTCAGAAAATAACAAATACACCTGGCTCCTTTTAAAAGGTCAGATGGCTCTATTATCTTCCTTTAAATAATTTTTATTTTCTTCTGATGGCATATACAATTTTTAAATTGTCTTTGTATTTAATCATTTTCTGTTATGTGTCTAGGAGTTATTTTCTTTATATTCATCCTTATGGAGGCAAGAGGAATTCAGAGTTTGTTGGATCATCTGTAGATAGATGATTTTAACCAGTAAAATTTTTTGGAAATTTGCACCCATGATTTCTTTAGCTATGTTTTTGTTCCCTTATTGTCTTCTCTCTGGAGCATTTATAAGATATATTTTAGACTTATTTCATTATGTTTCATATATCTTTTATAATACTTCATTTTTCCTATTATATTACAGATCTGTGCTTAAATCTGGATTTTTTCCTGAACTATATTTCATATCACTAATTCTCTATAAATTATATTCTAAGTTTTGTTAATTATGCTTGCATAATGCTTAATTTCAGTTTTAAAAGATTCCATTTTAATTTCAAAATAATCTCCTGTTCTTTGTTTACATTCTCTAACTTATCTTTTTAAAATATTTCAATCAGTTATTTTAATACTCATGTGTGGTCACTCCAATATCTGCATCTTCTTCCATGGCTTTAGATTGTTGCTACTCTCTAGATTTTTGGTATACTATTTCTTCTTTTGTGTTCACTGACATTTCCTGAGTGGCAGATATTTGAAATGGATATTTGTAGAGTTAATTCAATGCTTACTTAGTATTATCTACGTGAACGTGGAGGTGTCAGTGGTGCTGCTATTGTTCATGTCCAGAATTCTCTCCCTCCTCCTATCTCCTCATCTCCTCCCCCTCCCCCTGCTCTTTCCTTTTTTATCTCCCCCCTCATCTTTCTGCAAGTCTCCCTCCACTACCCCTTCCCCCTTTTCCAATCTTCTTCCTCTGCTTCTTCTTATCTGGTATTTTATTTATATTTAACCAGAGGATTTCTCTTTAGCAAACTGCTCCACTGATGCGTAAAGCAAAACTTTTCTGTAATCTTATGTAACAGCTTTATTCTTTCCATTTAGTTTGATTGTTCCTTTTTACTTCATGTCTCTCAATATCTTTCCCTATTTGTTATTTTTCCTTGTTTGTCTTAGAATTGTGTCTTTAAGGATTTTTTTCTTTTCTAATTCCACTTTATTCTGTTCACTTACTTCTAATTTCCTTTTGTCTTACCAATTCTTCTCTATCTCCATGCTGCTCTACTTTGTGATCTTACTTCATAGAGAACATTACATCATTATCTGTTTTTTTAAAAAATGGAAAAATATTTAAATAAAATTTAAATATTTTATGGCAATATTTCAACATTTTTCTATTGTGTGTTCATTTTTGAGTATGATATTTTATATGTTTCCTTATAGTATTACTGCACCTTTGTGTGCTAATTTATTTTATCTTGCTTTTTACTAATTAATGAATAGATTATTTCCAGAACAGCTACTTGAAAGCAATTTGCGATAATCATGAAAAACAAGGCCAGAGTAGCTTTCAGTATTAACAAATCAAAGATAAACTTTTTTCAAATTACAAAGTGAAACAGACTGCTTTCTTTGAGGTACCTTGTCTCGGTCATTATTTGTATAAATCTGCACCTTCTGTTCTCTGACCAGGGAAGGTCTTAGGGAAATTCTGACAGAGTTCACATTTATGCCACTTTTTAAACTTATTTCGAAGAAAGGGATTTTTTTAAAAACTCATCTCTTGACAAGCTCTCATTTTCATAAAGTACATTTGCTGGCTCTTTCTGCAATCCATTACCTTTGGGCCTTTTAACACGTTTTCACATTTCCTTTACTGCCTCCTGAGATTTTACCTGATCTTAGCTCTTTCAAGTAATCTTTATTAAAATTTAGAGTCTTTGATTTATGTTTTCTAGTTTTACTACAAATGAAATCTGACATTTTCTTTTCTCTTGTCATTTTCCGTGTTGCTTTTGTAATGGTAAAGATTGCATTAAAATCAGAAATCCTCTTAATAAGCCACTTTATGGTTTCCGGGATTCATTTTAAAAGTTAAACCAGTTAATTCAAAGCACAGAATTAAAATTTTAATAGGAGTTTGAACAAGTTTTTATATTGAAGGCATAATAATCTGTTAAAACACTTATAATGGATGCATATTTTGCCCTCAAGATACCAAATTTTTATAATGTATTAATTATTTCAGGTTGCAAGCAAAAGACATACTTAGGTTCTCTTACTTGAGGGACTTTTTGTATTGATACATAATAGATGTGCATATTTTTTGTAGTACGTGTGATATTTGATACATTCATATAATGAGAAGGGACATGTATTTTGTGGCTACTTGGGGAAATAATATATTGAAGGAAGCTGTTTCTCCAGTGGAGACTTCAATTATCCTGGGTAACTGAATTTCTCTTCATAATGCCTCATCAATAATCTGCCACAATTGGGATATAGTTTACTCTTGGCTCTGCTTGTCTCCTCCATGTTTCAACTACTGAAACTTTTCTACTCTCTCCATTTTACCTGACAACGTCTGATTCCTAAGCACTCTACGATCTCTCTCTTGCTACCATACCTCCTCCTCGTGTCTCTCCTGGCTCTAGCATTCTGCTGCCTGAATCTCTTGCTCTCTATCTCCCATTAAAATTCTCCAAAAGTTGTTGTTATTAATTACTTCATTGAAATGCCCCCATTACCTTTTAAAATACTAAATAGATATTTTTGTGTTGTATTAACAAAGGTGAAAAAAGCTCATAACCCTAGAATGTAGGAGCCTGAAGTTGAATTCCGGTTTTGTGAACTTTAGCCACGTGATCTTTTGCTTTCTATGGTGTATACTCTTGTGCCATCTACACTAGAATGCAAATATGCTAGATTGTAAAACTTAAAAGGTATTTTGAAAGAATGTGATTAATTTTCATATTCCTATAAAGCTGTAAGATCATGTAGAAACAAATCAGATATACAAATAAAAAATATAACATTTATCATTGTCTTTAACTTCTTAAGGAGTTACAGTAAACTGAACTGTAAAAAGTATTTAATACTACTTACCAGTGAAAGTACAATCTCAGGTAAACCTTAAAGAATTTATCTGCCTTCAAAAATTGGAGAGGATGATGATTCATAGTTGGACTAAATTGTTTTTGCTCTGACTTATTACAAACTAGGTGACAAGCAGGTCAAAGATGCATGACAAAGATATATAGATAACTGAGTGGACAAAGTTTGTGATTTTCTTTCTTGGTTTCCCTTTTTATGTGCTTTTTTCTTTTAATATTTAGTACAGTCAATGGGGAGTGAGAAAACCCAAAGTGAAAAAGGCCAATACCAGAGACTCACTACTTATTCTACCATTGAACTGGGGTGGGAGCACAATGCCCATGAAGGATACACCAATGGTTATGCAAATCCCATGCAGCGCCACAGTTAGATCATTCTGGATTTGATTTCTTGTTCATTGTCAAATGTATAGCTGCTGTGGGCAAGATTTAACATAAGGCATCCCCATCTCTGCCAAATCAATAGAATCTCTCTAAGGTACATTCAGTTTGCTACCGAAACTAATGACCAGGTTTTCAGAGAATCTGTCCCTTTATATAATCTGTGTATACAGGATGTCTAATATATTTTCATGATAACAGTTTTGAGGGGAAGAACACTTCTTATTTCTCTTCTTTCCTCCTGGTCCTTTCTGGTCTTTTTTTTTTTTTTCCCCCTGCTGCATTGTTATCACTGCCTCTCTGAGCTTTAAGCTATGTCTTAATTGAGTATGTTGGTCATAATTACTGGTTCCACCCAGCTTCCTGTACCTCTCTAGCCTGCTTTCTCAGCCAGAGTTCCTGATGAGATTTCACTTTCTGTGGCCTTCATTATCTGACCTCAGGCTTGTTTCCCTGTCCTCTAAGTTCCTCTAATAACCCCCTGGAAGCATGTAGATATATATTGGCCTCTTTACAACAATAGCGCCATTTCCAAATTTTATGGAAATCTCTCTTGATTAGTGCCTTTCTACTGCCTTTATATAGGATGTTAGGGTACGAGGAGCACAGACAGCTAAACTGATCTAGATGTTTCAATACATACCCTTTTCCTTGCCTCCAACCTGCGATTCTAACTATGTCATTTCTTTGCTGTGTCTTCTCTCCAGAAGTGTTGGTATGTTGGTTCCTTGTGAAAGGGTGCACAGATTTTTTTAAACTTTTTCCTACTGTGAAACTCTATAGTCCAAATTGTCCAAGGATGTTTCTAGTTATATAAAAGGAGTTATTGACATGTATACAATCTATTTCTCCAGTTTCAGTTATCTATTGATGTATAGCAGTCCATTCTAAAAATTAGTAGGCTAAAAGAAGAGCCATTTACTGTTTATGAATGATTCTGTAGGCTAATTGGGCCCAGTTGGGCAATTCTTCTGCTCCATGTGATGTGTAATGAGGCTGCAGTTATCTGGAGGCTCAACTGCTGGAATGTTCAAGATGACTTTTGCACATGGCTGGCAGGTGATACCAGCCGTTGGTTTATAACTGAGCTACGGCTATTGACCAGAGATTCTTGTTGTTTTGCTTTGGCCACTCCATGTAGTTTAAAACTTTTCTTAGCGTTAAAGGTAGTTTTCAAGCATGTAGAAGTGGAAGCTGATGATTTTTTTAAGAACTAGCCTCAGAGGTTAAACAGTATCACTTTTGCCACATTTTGTTAGTCAAAGCATATTCCATCTCTCACTGGGAGAAGTGGCAAATAATTTGTTTCCATCTGTAATTTCCAAACCCCCTTAGTAAAACTTATCTGCAAAGACTACTGAATCACTGTGGACTAACCCCAAATCTAATCTGGCAGTCAACTTTCAACAATAATTTTGTGATTCTAATCCTTTTTAGAGAAGCTCTTTTTCATTCAGTTTATTTATATCAAGATTTAGAAGTCATAGAACATTTCTGTTTAATCTTCAAACATATTATCCAATCAGAAATAATTTAATTAAAATCAGAATCACACTTTTGAGACAACGAAGCTGGCACTGCTAAAATTAAGTTAGAGGAGATATAGTTATTCTGAGACTTCCTAGAACTGTTAGTTTCCTATCATTATGAAAGGTTCTATGTGATGAAGTTCCACTGACAATCAGGTATAATAATTTGGAATGTTCCTACTAATTACACACTCAATAGGAAATTGTGTAAGCAAAAAACTCCAACATGTTTCCCATCTGTCCTTTGCAAACATTCAGGGAAGCTCTCTTTTACAAAGTCCAAATCATTGGAAGGACAAAAGTGAAAAAGAAGGATGATAATTTAAGTTAAAAATCACAATTAATAATATTTCTGATAATCTTTTAAAATGATACAATTTTATATTTGTTTTATTAAATGGAAAATAATTTTATAAAACATGGTGGTTATTAATATAGTCATTAGAAAATGTAAATTTACTGAAAATAGATGTGATTATCACTACTGTGCCCTTAATATTGAGGTTGCTTTTGCTGCTACAAGTCTCAGAACTACTTAGATATGACTGTTACACTTATACTACTTCAGATTTACATAAGCACTAACTAGTTTGGAAAATTCTTAAAAATATATTACCTTTTTCTGAAACTCTCAAATTAACTTCTCAGGGTCCTATTTTTCTATAATTTCAAAAATTCATACAAATGTATTAAATGGTATGACATTCCAGGATTGACTTTTCTTTCAACTCAGCATAATTATCTGAGGAGTCATCCATGCTGTATGTAAATTAATAGTCAGTTCCTTCATTATTGGTAAGAAGTATTCCATGTTACAGACGTTCCACAGTTTGCTTAGCCATTCACTTGTTGAATGATATCAGGACTAATATCACTTTTGGGCTTTTATGAATAAAGCTGCTATGCACTTTTCTGAAAAGGTTTTTATATGGACGTGTTTTTATATACTTCTTTGGAATAAACACCTGAGAGTACAATTGCTATGTTATATGGTAGATGCATGCTTATCTTTTTAAGAAACTGCTGAACTCTTTTCCACAATAAGTTTTTAAATTAAATTATTTTTAAAACTGAATGTGGCAACTGATTATTTTTTTGCATGATGGATAATTTAATTTATACATAAATGTAATGAGAATTCTTGAAGACCTTTGAACCACTCAAAATCTTGGCCATTGCATTAATTTATGACATAAAATATTTTGCTAAGAATATTTAAATATCATGCTATACAAAAAAGTTTTTGTACAATAAGCAAAATGAATTCTTGAAGCTCAACAACCTTTATGATTATTTTCTTTTTTCTTTTTTTAATTTTAATTTCAGGATATTATGAGGATACAAACATTTTGGTTATATTTTATGTCTTTGCCTCACCCAAGTGAGGGTTAGAGGCATGCCCTTTCCCTCTACAATGCTCACCATGTCTTTTAGTTGTTAGTTTACCTCCCAACCCTCTAATCCATGGAGAATATTACTACCATGTGAGTACCCATAGTGTTAATCAGTTGGTTCCAACTTTATTCTCTTTATTTTTAATGACTTAAAAAGAAACAAAAAATTAGTTCCTGTAATAATCAAGTTTACCTTGAGCAGTGAATGGGATGATATAATTTAGAAAGATGCAAAAGGTAATTATATATCAAATTATATATAAAAGCCTTAATTATAATTAGAATTGGCTTAAAAAAATAATGGTACACTCAATTGTGCAAAAATCTTATAGGCTCTGTGTAGCTAACAGCATATCAAGAAGAATCTAAAGAACACAAATTTAAGTATAAAAGACTTATTCTTATTAAACAGAAGGGAATCAAGGAATTCAGATCAATCTGGAATAAATGTAATTTGATTTTTCTTGTAGGTTATTTGTTTTCTATTTGTTCTGTATGTTTTTCCAATCTGTATTAAATAATACAGCTAAACTGTTAGAATTTAAAATTGGTACCTAGAATAAATAATAGGCAAATGATATGGTGATAGTGATATAATCCTTGTAAAAAGTTTTAAAAAGTATTTGCAGGAAATATGAAATATCTGGGAAAATACTGTATGTTTTATGTAATGTTGATTTTAGAATAGAATTTCAAGGAACCCAATGGTAATGGTATATGATAAGATTGGCTGACTTTGATTAGCCTTCAGAAATATACATAGATATAAATTTAAAAAATGGAAAGAAGTTTTATTTTACTAACTAAAACATATACACACACAAACATACACATACATACATACACATAAACATGCAAACATACATACCTCCATACACACTCTGGCTACGTTTTGGCTGTGAGTGATAAATAGTGTGTTCTCTCATATAGAGTTCTGATGTTTCCACCAAAAAACAGACATTTATTTCACAGAGCACAAAAAGAAGACAGGGTAGCATTTTTTTATTAGTTCTCCATACCTCAATTTCCCACAGAGCAACACAGTGAGAGCCAATGGTCCTCCTGCACATGCAGTGGGTTTGTATATAAAAGAGGAACTTCCAACATTTTAAGATTCAGAGATGACACAGGGCCTGCTGATCTATCTCTTACCCTCCTCTCTGGAAATATATGAAAACCTTATTTTTGCTTCCATAATGTAAACAAATTCTCTTTGGGGAGTGTACAGGAAGTCCCTAAGATTTTTACAACCCTCAAATGTAAGCAAATGTTTCAACGGATGGGTTTGGCAATGTTTTCTATATTTATCATATATTGTCAATTGTCTTTGCCCATAATACATGCAATATTCAGGAACATCAAGAAACCCAAGAAGAATTTTATTTTCCCCCAAACCTCCACTTTTGGGTTTTACATGTTTCTGGCTCTCGGCAAATTTTTCTAAGTATTTTCCTCTCTGTCTGCTACTCTAATATATTCCACCCTGGCTGTTACCAAAAATGTTCAGCTTGTCTTATACTACATGTATTTAAGACTGGGGTCAAACTTACAGTATTAGACTCAACCATGTCAAGGGGCCCGTATATAGCAGGTTGAACAAATATCATAAACCAACAGGTTAACTTTAGAAAGCCAGGTAGCTTTCTCCATAAATTTCTGTAATGACTTTTCCAACTTGTATGAGACATCAACTTAGTCATAGCAGGATGGACTCCTCCTTTGGCCCTCTTGTTGGAAGGCTAGAATACTGTTATCATCCATAACATTTCTGTCCTGTGAGTTGGAGATGGTTTGAGTGCCTTCCAAGGCCAGGATAATGTCATTGATCGTTTCAGCTAACATTACAGATGCATATTATAATATATTTTATAATGGAATGGCTCTCATTTAGTTAAATCTGCCCACATAGTACACATAAATAATGAGTCCGGCATCCCTCTGGGATTTCCCTGAATAACTAAGGGTAGCTTCAGATTTTAGAGATACCTGCAATCATCTGAGAGCTACGTGATCTATTTATGCTCTTTCTTGAAGCAATCAAACATCACTTGCATGCCTTAACATGCAAATCACAATGTTTCTTGTGAGGAAGACATGTCAATATCAGCTTCCACACAAGAAGGGCAATCACAGTGGCACACATAGTACATCTGGAAATAATTATTGCTTACAATTGTCTGCCATCCCCCCACAAATGGAATGTACATTAGTCAGCATGTACAGCTTGACAGTGGCTCCCACATACGTCAAATGGGTTCTTCTAACAGGCTGGTAAATTTGGGGTTCACAATCTATTCTTCATAATTGATTCTGATCCTTGGTTTCAAGAAGACTATCTAACAGCATTCAGTTCAATGTGTCCGACTTGCCAGGATAACAATTCACTGGCCTCTACAAAATAACTGAGAACAGAGGTACGAAAAATAGAGATTTTTGGTATGAAACAGCCTGTTTTGTGGTTGCAGGTATCTGATGAGGGATGAAACACTCAATGGAGAGTGAAACCCACAGGTCCTCACAAAACATGAAGTTTTCCTCTGAGAGAGACATTCCAGAGGTGGTTTTGAAAGATCAGAATATTTAATCCCCCACCACTCTTCCCAATACTATAAGGATCTAAGGAAGTCTTTCTCAAGGTACAAAAGGTTTTTCTGTCCTTCCATATTCATAAATTCAGATGGTATTATTTCAACAATTACAACTGCTCATCTTTTCCACTCATTCCATAGTTATCCAGACATTTTATTCATAATCATTGCGTACAGAGGACAAAAAATGTTTTAAAGGACTTAACAGGAATTAAGTGCAAGTCTCCTAAGCCCCTTTTCAGTCAAGCTACCAAATAGCTGGGCTTAGATTTGCTGCTAGCATAAAAAATGGCAAATCGTACTCAGGAATGGTTTGGGCTAAATTCTCAATTTTTAAATAGGTCATAATAAATCATACTTTTATGATTATGATCATTATTCAGTAAACAGACCAGAAAGGATAATTCCTTCCTGGAGGCAGTTGGGTTTAATGACTAAGCTGCCTTAATTTAGTTTAGGGAAATGTGTAAGAAGTAGAGACAAAAATAATTTTGGGTCAAATTTTAAGGAGGCATTTCAGTGTTCAAAAATATCTGATGCCTGTGGATAGTGAGGAATATGGAATATTCACTGAATACCCTGACATTCAGCCATTACTGAGTGGCTTTTGCTATAAAATGAGCACAATTGTCAAACTTTAAAAAGTCGAACAATCTGAACTCATAACACGCAATAGTTTCAAGAGCCTCAATGGTGTAGACATAGTTATCTGTGCGGTATAGGAAAGCAATTCTGTAACCTAAAAAAAGTGTTCACAACAGCAAGATACCACTGATAGCCTTGAGAAGGGGTCAATCTGATGTAAGAAGTTCACTCAAAATGGGGGTGGAGGGGTCACAGAGCCTAGAATGTGGTCTCCCCCACCTTGGTATAACCAGGACAACTGTTAGCAGGAGTCAGGAGTATGTCATCCAGTGGTGGTCTCTATATTAGAAACATAGAGTCATCTCTTCTGTATCCAGTCTATGATAGTAAAGAGGTTGCCATGTCTAGTATAGTGATGAATCCATGCAATGACCATGGCAATCTGGACCTTACATGCTGGATCAGAAGTCTCTTTCAGTTGGGTTCTTCAGAGAATGCACCTTTCCCATGGGCACCTACAAGAGTGATCCCTATGGTTCAATCTTTAACCATGATCTTCCACAGTTCGTGGTCCAAAGAGTGGGTATACTTAATTTGCAGTAGTCCTAATGCCCGAGTTCTTCCCACTGGGAATAACAACTGCTGCCCACTTATACCCCAGCCTAATTGATGATGAGGCTGAAATGACTACAGCAGACCCATTGGGTTTTGGTTTAGTTTAACATCCTTAAACCAAGCCTAGGTATTTAAGGAAATCTTCTGAGAATTGAGCATCTCATTGAGCTAGCAATTTTGCTTTAGGCAGTGAGTTGGTAGTAGTTTTACCCTCAGAAATAGCTAGAATGGGAAAAAAGGAACAGGGAGATGCATAAAAGTGTCTCTATACTAATAAATCAGTCAGGTTAGAGCAGTGCTTTGACTTTTCACAGATCAACTCCCAATATTCTTGCCCCTCTTCAAGCCCCACAAGAGCTCTGGAAGCTAATTATACCTTTCTGCTCCTGCTGGGAAGAAAGAGCAACCAAAAATAATAACTTCTAATATTTTCATCTTGCCAAAAGCTATATACCAACTTTGGGGATTTCTCAAACTTTTCTCCTCCTGACCACTGGAGCTGCTTCTTGGTTAGTTTCAACTTTACCTCCTGGAACTGAGCCTTCAATAACCTTTCCTTACTAATGGGCAGCAAAGAGGAAGACTATATTTTGCCTAATTGAACATACAGTTTGGTCAACCCGCCTGCTACTGATTCTTATCGACTTTCTCTTCACATCTCCAATAGTGTATCATCCTTGCTAAAAGCTTTGCTTTAAACCATAAAGGAGCTGAGCTTTTACTGTATTTAGAAGCTAACAAGTTAGGCTACTAGTTTTATAACGTATGTTGAGAGAAACATCATACCTCTGAATCAGAGGATGGATTGTTTATTACTCACAGGAAGAAACAAACAAAGAACAAAATAGCCAGAGTAGCATATTGCGCTGTTTCACTACATCCCAATTTCAAACAGGGAATTAGAGGACTTTATGTTCATGCGCATCTGCACTCAGTTTGAGTCACAGGAGAGGAAATATAAAATGATGAGACAAAGCTTATATCAGCTGCTAACATCTCTGTCTAGCCTACTCTCTGGAGATATATAGAGAGAAAGCTTATCTTTCTTCTACAGTGTAAACAAAGTCTCTAAGTTTTTACAACCCTGGGGGTGTAAAGACAGATACGTTCTTTATCTTTGTTATAGCTTGCCAATGTCCTTTATTCAGAATACCTGGATTATGAGTAATCCGGAGGAAATCTCTCAACACAGATGATCTCCACGGATAATGAAGTTGCTTTGCAGAAGTTCACAGGGATATATTTCTATGATACAATTGCATCTCCAGTTGTATAAATGGTTAAAGCCAGAGAGACCTGATAGTATAGAAAAGTTAATATGTGGGATAAGATACTTATAACACTAAATTTATATGGCAGTTTTAGAAGGTATATCAAATGGATAAAAGCAAACAAAAATATATTAACATTATTAGTCATCAGGGTGATGTAAATAAGACCAAAACAAGGTACCATAAAACACTCACTAAACTGGCTAAAAAGTTTTAAAAAGATCTATAACACTAGTGTCAATGAGACTGAAGCAAATTTCATATATTTCAGATGAGAGTGTAAAATAGTACAACCACTTTGGAAAACATTTTGAAAATTTCCTATAAAGTTAAAGATAGTTTACCCAAAACTATGAAAACATGTCCATGTAAAGCCTTGAATGTTCATAAAATCTTTATTCATGTTAAACAAAATTTGGAAACAATTATAATGCCCAGTGCTATAGTTTATATGTTTGTCCACTCCAAATCTCATGTTGAAATTTGATTGCCAGTGATGGAGGTATAGCGTAATGGAAGGTGTTTGGGTTATGGTTGTGTATCCCTCATGAATAGAATAATGCCTTCCCTGAGGGGGTGGTGAATTGTTTGTCCAGGGAGCTAGTTGTTAAAAAGATCCTGACACTTCCTGACTCTCTCTTTGCTCCCTATCTAGCCATATGATCTCTGTATATACTAGCTCCTCTTCACCTTATGCCATGCATGGAAGCAGCCTGAAATCCTCACCAGATGCCCAGTCATGAAATGCCCAGTCAACAGAAGTTTGAATCAAATAAATTTTTTCTTAATAAATTATCCAGTCTGAGGTATTGCTTTGTAACAACACAAAATAAACTAGGATCCCAATTAATAAAAAAAATTATATTGAGGTATAACTATACAAAAAAAAAAAAAATGCTGCTCAAATAGGCCCAGAAAAGCTAGAATGTCCTATTGAAGACACTCAAATAGAAATGCTTTAAAAGGATGAACTAAAAAGTAAACTTATACCACAGTACATTAACTGTGATAGAGCCTATCATAGATCATAAAAAAATAAAAAATAAAAACCCTCAACAAATTCAAAATAATGGAAATAATTCATAATGCAGTGTCTTATACTTGAGCTTTGGAGCTCTGGGAAGCTTTCTTGGAAGAAGTTAACAGAAATTAAAATTTTAAAGACAACATGTAATGAAGTGAAAAATTAAAATGACCATTTTAGGCAATAGGTGGAGGAAAATAAATGAAAACAATTGGGTCCATGTCTTTAGATCTTAATTCTTGAGGAAAGGAATAGTTACAGTTGAGGCTGGGAATATCCGTAGGACCATATTCTTTCCTGTAAGTGGAAGCTGTGGGACATAATGCCTGAAACATATTCTCCATGAATTTGCAGGCCCTTCTAAAACAGGATGGGTCATAGTAAGATGGGCTTCTTGGGTCATTTAGATACATTTTTGAAGCTGTCATTACAGAGAATCAAAAGGAATAGTATGATGAGAAGTACATGAAAAAAAACTAGTAAACACTGGTGATGGATCAACATAAGTATGAGAGCACTGGGTTTTGTTGTTATGAAAAATTTTAAATATATGGGAAAATGAAAACACTACTACCATGAATACCAACACACCCTTAACATAAATTTACTTATTGACTTTTTTTCTCATATTTGCTTAATGTACCTACATAATTATGAATATACAAATATGCATTCATGTATGCTTACATAGATAAATGCATATACGCATATGGATGCACATATATGTTCCTGAACTAATCGAAAGGAAGTTGGAGACCTCAATTCTAAGCACATCATTATGCAACATGTTAAAAATAAAGATATTTTTGATAGAACTCACTACAATTATCACACATTAAAAAAGAGAAATGTATTAATACCGTATGTTATCAAATGTCAGCAGACATCCAGACTAATTTTTCACCAAATTATCTTTATAGTTGTTTATATTTTATTTTTCTCAAAGTCTAATCATTTATTTATATTATCTCTTTAGTTTCTAGTAAACTAAAAGACTCATAATTTTTTCCTTCACAGTGGCAACTTTTAGAGTAACCAAACAAGGTGACATATAGAATATATAGGTCATGCATAACATACAGGTTATATTAGCAAAAATTAAGCATTAACCTTTTTAATTTGTCACAGACTCATATTTCCTAATTAAAACTGGTTCCAAAAGCCCTGACTTAAGCATTATACATGATATCATTGTAACAAAAATGCTCGTACTCCTTTAATTAATATTTTGAAATAAAAAAATTTGATTTAAACTCATGGCTCATTAGACATATTTTATTAGACATCTTCAGCTAAATATTAATGAAGTCATTTGCAGATAATTTTCTTTAGCACTTTATTTTCTTTAAGAAGTAACATGACAATGAATGTGAAAATAAATTAGAGAATAATAAAATGTACGATCTTATGCAGAGATCATGAGATTGGTTGGCTAACGTAGCACATAAATGTTAAGGTAGGTATAGGGAACATATCCGTATTCCAATGAAAATATAAATTGTACCATATTTTAAGATTTGTTCTTAAATTCTGAGAATAATGAATGTTAACTTTGGGATTTTCAAGCGTATTATAAAAAGTACTCATACAAAGATGTTAATATCCATTCATTCATTTAATCACAAATGATTGTTCAGTCCTACTGGCTCTGACAGCAAGACAGACATTTTTCCTACCTTCAAGATTTACTAAAATATTTATCTGGTGTAGAGCTCCTTATTTAGGCTTTCAGATGATTTGCAGGAGAATTCAAACATAAGGAAAAAGAGAAACAGTGGAGATTTTAAGGTCTGTAACACCCATTAGTAAATAAACAGCAATTGATTTGTCATAGGGCAGTATTTAGTTGCATAGTTAAATGCATGACAGTTAGACACAAGCTGGTAAGATTTTATAATATGGAAAAAAGTATGAAAATCTTCAGAAAATATACCCTGCATGGAGAAGGCTAAATTCGCTAGATTGTACATTGAGTGCAGCACAAAAGACTTACTTGCATAGAGACAGAAAAATGAAGAAAAAGAGCAAAGGAGTGTGTCACCATCAATCTCAACCACTGAAAAATGTGAGTAGCCTTAAAATGACTGCCACCCAAATGATAAGCCAAACAGACGATAGCATCCCTACTCAGAAAAATAAGCAAATGGGGTTGTTGCTTTATTAGAATAGATTTTTCTATTACTTTTCTTGATAATTGATTGGATAATATATAAAATAGTAAATGACTTAAAAACAGGATAAAAAAGTGAAAGAGCTATATAGTATGTTAGGAAATACTGGGACTGATGAAGTGTTGAATCAATTGGAACAATCTACAAATCATAAAGACACACACACACACACACATATATATATGTGTGTGTGTATATATATATTATTTTAAATCATTAGCTTAGGCCAGGGGCAGTGGCTCACGCCTGTAATCCTAGCTCTCTGGGAGGCCGAGGTGGGAGGATCACTTGAGCTCAGGAGTTTGAGACCAGCCTGAACAAGAGCAAGACCTCTCATCCCATCTATGTCTGCCTGTTCATTTTTTTTTTTTTTTTCACTTTCATCTAAAATGTTTCCTTCTTGCAGAAACACTCTGGCTGGAGCTGTTTCTCATCTGCCATCTTGCCTCAAGTATCACCAGAATGGAAAAACAAGCACCAGGTGTACTCACCATCAAATTGATATTAACTGATCAACGCTTACATGCATATATAGTAGTAACATCCATCTGGTGTCAGGCATGTGGGAGTGGGAAGAATGGGCTGGGTATCTTCACACCTAATGGGTGCGGAGTCCACCTCACCATTTGGAGGATGGACACACTTGAAGCTCTGACTTGGGTACGGCAAAGGCAATATATATAACCTGAACATTAGTACTCCTGTAATATGCTGAAATATAAAATATATATAGATAAACTTAAAAAAAAATAAAGAGCCTGACCTCATTTCCACTAAAAATAGAAAAAATTAGCAGGTCCTGGTGGTACTCACCTGTAGTCTCAGCTACTTGGGAGGCTGAGGCAGGAGGATCGCTTGAGCCCAGGAGTTTGAGGTTGCTGTGGGCTAGGCTGACACCATGGTAGTCTAGCCTGGGCAACAGAGCAAGACTCTGTCTCAAAATAAATAAATAAATAAATACGTACATACATACATAAACAAACCACTAACTTAATAAAAAGTTTATTAAAAATTCGTCTGGTAAATTGTTTCTTCCCGAATGTACAGAATGGCAAGTTAAAGAGGAAAAGGGAATAACTTGAAGGTATTTATTTCATGACAAATGGATTTATAAAGATGACCAAAAAAATCCTCTTTCATAAAATTTAAAGTTCCTTTTTCTAATCAATGCGAAATGTCTTTGGAAGAAGAATAAACTATTGAATGATGAAGTACTGGTTTTGAATAATAAATCAGATAAAAATTATTTGACATAGTAGGGCATATTAGAAGGTACATTAAGCTATTATTCACTCAGAATGAATAATGTTTTCTTCTAAGTTTGAAAACATATCACCGAATTTTTAAGTAATACTTAGTTGGTGCTGAGCACATGCAAAGTATGAAGAAAATATTCTATATTATTTTCAATAATTGGTAATGAAATAGTCTCTGCCCAATTGAAGCAAAAAGAGCTAGCAGCACTTTTATAACTTGTTCCTTTTTAAACAGTTCCCTTTGCTAATGAGCATGTACTTTAGAGCTCTTCCACCCCTGTACTTCTGTGTTTCATGGTATTATGTTTTAGGATTTTTTTAAAAAATGTGATTTCATTAGTTTTCATCATGTGTGCTTTTCTATTCCATGACGTATTTAAAATAATGGAACCCAGGAGTGCTATTCTGCAGACATTTAGACAATTCCTACAAATAATGCCAGCCCACAGGTCTTTAAATAAAACATCCTTTAATGTCATGTATTCAAGTGCCTAGATTTGCTTTATTTTGTTATCATTAAAGGAAGCCACCAATTCATCTTGCAGGAGTAAAATGAATGTATTATTTTAAAATATAATAATTTTTTAAAACTTTTTGAAGTTGATTAAACTCAATTAGATCTTTAAAAAATTTGAATAGTGTTAGCATCACCTCACTGTAGACAGATGAGAGTGATACTTTTGCTAATAGGATATGTCTGTGCCCCATAGTATCACAGAATATTGAAATAAAAATGCTTTGTCAAATATTTTCATAGGTTGATCCGAGTGCAGTGGTGTTTACAACTAATTGATCAAAAACCAATTACAGATTCCTTTTCCCTTCTCCACTCCCACTGCTTCACTTGACCAAACATATATATATATATATATATTCATAGATAAAAAAAATTGGATTATGTTGAAAACATAATTTTTCACATTATAATACAGCTTTACTCACCTGGAACACTGTCTCCACATTTGTCTTCTGGCAAGTTCATACTCATTTTTAAAACTCAATTCATACATTTCTAACACTGTAAAGCTTTTCATGATTATACCAAGTCGATCTCTCCATTCCTGTTTAGTCACCCAACTTAAGACCTGTCAAATTCACCTTTGTATCTCAAAGTAAACGTTTGCTGAATGAAAGCCAACATGGGTTAATAAGAGGTAAATGAGATGACATTTGTTTTATTTAAAAGTATACTGGTATTATATGTAAAATCTTCAATGAAGAGGATAAATTAAAAATCAAGTTGTCTTTTCAACATTACAGCAGGCAAAAATCATTGCATATAAGAAAAATACAAACATCTAATAAAACACAAATGACTACTGACATAATAATGAAATTCAATGACTTAAACTGCAAGAATTCTAAGTTAAACACACAGAACAACAAAATAATATGTGGTGGTTCTGTAAAATATCTTTCCCTTATTCTAAGTCTGAGCGCCTAGTCTCAGACCCTGTAGAAATATTTTCATCCTAGCACATAAAACAAAGTATTATGATGTTTTCCCCCACTTTGCTCCTCATTTGAAAAAAGAGTTAAAAGATGGGACACATCAAAATTATGGTTATATGTTTTTATCTCTGGCATATCACTGCATATTTTACACCCACAATTAATGCTGAGTGAATGAAATAATAAATTAATAAATGTTTACACTTCATTGCTAAGTAATGATTACCTCTAGAAATATTAAGCTGTAGGAGTTCTTATGACATTTCACATTAAAAATGGTCAGAATCCAAAATCCAAGACATCGATAACATCAAGTGCTGGTGAGGATGTAAAGCAACAGGAACTCTCCTTCATTGCTGGTGAAAAATGCAAAATGGCAAAGCCACTTTTGGGGACAGTTTGTTAGTTTCTTAAAAACTAAACATAATCTTACCAAATGATGTAGCAATCATGTTCCTTGGTATTTACTCAAAGGAGCTGAAACTTATGTCCACACCAACACCTGCATGTGAGCATTTGCAGCAGCTTTATTCATAATTGCCATACTTGAAAGCAACCACGTTGTCCTTCAGCAGGGGAATGTATAAACAAACTGTGGTACATCCAACGGAATATTATTCAGCACTAAAAAAGAAATGAGCTATCAAGCCATGAAAAGACATGGATAAAACCTAAATGTATATTACTAAGGCAATGTGTAAAAGCTGTGTACTGTGTAATTCCAACTGGATGACATTTTGGAAAAGGCAAAATTATGAGGTAAAATGGTCAGTGGTTGCCCAGGTTTTGGGGATATGAAGGAATAAATAAAGGCAGAGCACAGAGGATGCCAGGACAATGAACATACAGTAGTCTCCACCCCTTCTGTGGTTTTGCTTTCCTCACCTTCAGTTACCCACAGTCAATTGTAGTCCCAAAGTATTAAGTGGGGACATTTCAGAAATAAACAATTGCCAAGTTTTAAATTGCACACCATTCTGAGTAGCACAAGGAAATCTCATACTACCCACTCTGTCCCTTCTTCATCATGAGATGAAGCACAAGTACACTACAATAAGTTATTTTGAGAGAAAGAAACACATTCATATAACTTTTATTACAATATAGACATATTATTATAATTTTTCTATTTTAAGTTGTTCACTTCTGTGTCTAATTTATAAATTAAACTTTATCATAGGTATGCATATGTAGAATCAAACATTGTACATATAAAGTTCAGTACTATCCACTTAGGCATCCACTGGGTGTCTTGGAACATATCCCCTGTGAATAAGGGGGCTGCTGTTATTCTCTGTATAATACTATAATAGTGCATATATATCATTATAAGTCCAAACACACAGAATATACAACACCAAGAGTGAATCCTAATGTAAAAATGTAAACTATGGATTTAGGGTGAAAATGATATGTCACCATGCATTATTCAATTGTAACAAATGTACCACTCTGGTGGGGGATTTTGAAAATGAGGAAAGCTACATAAGCATGGGTGTAGGAAGTATATGGGAAATCTGTACTGTCTTCTTAATTTTGCTGTGAACCTAAAATTTCTCTAAAAAAAAATCTATTTAAATAATAATATGATAGTCTTGGTGTGGTGGCTCATGCCTGGAATCCTAGCACTTTGGGGGCCTAGGTACGAGGATCACTTGAGGTCAGGAGTTCGAGAGCAGCCTGAGCAAGAGAGCGAAACTGTCTCTACAAAAATTGAAAAATTAGCCAGTCATGGTGGTGTGTGCCTGTAGTCCCAGATACTTGGGAGGCTGAGACAGAAGGTTCACTTGAGCCCAGGGGTTTGAGGTTGCAGTGAGCTATGATGACACCACTGGACTCTAGCCTGGGAGACAGAACAAGACTCTGTCTCAAAGTAATAACAACAACAATAATAATACAATAGATTAATAAATTTACCTTTTTCAGCCCACTTAAACTTGGTGTTTTAAATCAATTTTTAAACACTATGGGTTGTGTCATTTTTGTTCTATTTAATAAGCTACATGAATTTTGTGTTTAGCACAAAATCATCTGCATTATCTGAAGCACACTATTTTTTAGTGTGTAGAAAGAATAAGAATAGCACTTTTTTGCCTACTGAGAAAAATTATGATTCTTTACACATGATTAGAAGTTTTATCTATGGTAGTTTTTATATAAATATTACAAATTTTATCATTGACCATATTTCTTCTTCCCTTTAGCAGCCAAATAGTTAATATAAAAACATTGCCTCAACTCTAAAAACGGTAAATTAATGAGGGTTCTGAACGTTTTACCAATACCTTTTTTTTTCTTTAACCATGTAGTCTTTTATCCTGTAACTATACTTCTGGTTGTTGTTGTTATTATTATTGATTGTATGTATTTTTCTATGCCAGTGTAGATTACCTTAGAGACCAAGTCAGTTACGTGAAGGTGAAAGTGGGAGTGGTCTTCTTTGCCACAATGTTCTATCTAAAGCTGACATCAGTGAGTTGTACAGTATAATATATTATTTCATGTAGCTATGATTTATATTGTCATACATGGAGATACTTTCTATTTGGTCCTTTTTTGAGATTTATAATCCCAACTTCTTTTCCGTAACAAATTTGAGACATTTCAGGATTCTTTCTCAGTATTTAATACATTAGGAAACCACTTACCTTGCCAGTTCTTCACTTACTCAGTTGCATAGAACTCTAGACAAGTTTGCCAGTGATAAACCTGCTTAGTCATCCAGCACAGACATCTGTATTCTTGGACCTTAACTAAGACTTATTTTTGGCTGTTGAGAAACTTTGCCAAAAATGATGAGTAATTTGCCGTCTCATTCTTCTGTGATGATTTTCCCTTGGCAGAAGCAACTTCCTATTCCCTTAACACTGAGAGTGACCAGGAAAGGGTCTTAAAGTTCAAGTGAAGAAATTAAATGAATGAGTAGGCAGAACACAGAGTATATTAGGAAAGTAAAAATAGTATAGTCCCCCACCCTTATCTGCAGGGCCCATTTGTTGATGCTTCATTGATCACCTTACCACAAATACATTTCATTACTCCCTCACACAAGATACACCTTATAGTCTTAACCATTAAATGACCACATGTATTTTTTTTCACCTATTGGCCTAGTCAAAAAGCCTATTAGCAAGGCAAAATGGCCTTGGGGCAGAAGCATCAGATATAACTGAGTAATTTTCTAAGGCAAATGACATAAACAATGAAACTGATAGTTTTTACTGAACCCATCTGTGACTTGCATAATGATTGTGTTCCTTGGATCAGTTGTGAATCTTGAATGAGTTCAGAAAATAGCACCAGAATCTGGTTATTAGGTAAAGCCTGTGTGCTAAGTGCATTAATATCCTCAAATCTGTTCCTTCTAAGACTCCAGCAGTGGAAATCCAGAATCCTGACATTGTTGTTAAGGCTCAACATACATCCAGTACATACTATCTCTATTTCTTCTTCATGTGTTAACAACCGAGGAGGGGCTATGAAATCTACTTGCTATCCAGAGAAGGAGGAGACTGTGGTTATCTTCAAAAGCTTTGGCATCTTCAGTAGGGGCTACATGTTGAGATTTGGAAAACTTCATTAGAATCACCAGATTAGGAGACTGAGGTAATGAGCTTCTTAATAAGAGAACTCAAACTTCTGACACTTCATTAATGATATTAGGAAGATAGAAATATTTGGGCTCTGAGCAACTGTACATCTCTGAAAGAAATATGAATATTTAGGGCAAGGTGATAATATTACAGCCAGCTTGACAGCTGGAGTGCTTTTTGACAACTGAAATACTTGCTTAATTATATCTATTGTATCTCATTCTGTTAAATATGTGTTGCAGAAGGTTAAAATTGTTACTTTTATTTATCCAAACCCACATGGTTTTAGAGAGGACAATAACTTACTCTTACATGGAAAGAAATGCAGTAAGAAAGTTCTGGAACACAGTCTCACAGGTAGCAAATACTAGAATCAGGGTGTAAGCTTAGGGCTGTCTGGCTCTGAATTTCATGTCTATTCTATAAAACTGCATGACTCGTTTTCCTGATATGTCATGGTAATATATCCCCAGGCCTAAAACCTATAATTTTGAGACATACATAGTACCAAATACTATACAACTTCATGAAAGTCTAAGACCAGTTTGACAAAAGGGATGGATTCTGGAACGGTTACTTTTCAAATAGGTATTGTTGCCTCTTTTATGGAAAACAAAGTAAAAGGGTGGTGTATTTAGTGAGCTTGGTGTAGTACAAAAATAAATATAAATATGTATGGAATAAAATGTGTATCATGTATATTCCTAGATACGATGCAAACAAGGGTCTCTGCATATTAAACAATTTTCTCCAATCTCATCGCTGATATGCAAATTAAAACTTAGAACCAATGGGATGGAAAGAGCTAGGGGCTAGGACAGTGGATCCTATTTATATAGAATTTTATATAGAAATCTATCCTAAAATAAGCCACTGTATGACTCAGCATGACTAGATCATGGAGTGGTGCAACTATATGCTCATCCTATTATCATTGCCCCATCCACATATGCAGGAAGAAAATCTTGACAAAAGGCATTTGAAACTGAGTGATGAAAGGGAGTAGCAGATAATCCGTAATTTTATTATTTCTACTTGATGATATCTTTCTCCCAATATAGGGTTAGTTCCTAATTTGATAAGTTACTGATTAATAGGAAACACTTCTATATCTAACCACACGATTCTGGACTCTGAGCCTCTGCTGAATTTTGATGGGTTTTTTTGTTGTGTCTCTCAAGAAGGGGTTATACATATTTTGTATACAGAAGGAAGGAGAATGATAGTCCGTATGATTGTGAAAATATTTGCTGCCTCACTGTGGATTCAAGCCTCCTTGAAACTATGCATGCTCATGTGAATTGAGGATTGCACATTCTTTTCCTATTGTACTCAGAAATGGACATATGTTTTGCTTTGGGCACTTAAATGTGAGAAGACATGATGTGTGCTTTTTATGAGCCAACTTTGGATTTGTCAAGTTATTTTCTGTTGGTCACAAGATCAGCCTAAACCAAATTGGAACTTCTCTGTTAAACTAATTCTCAGAATAAATACACACACAACAGAGACACTTTTGACCCTCAATGGATATGTAACTTAAGTGAGAACTAAAGCTCTACTTCACAAACCACTACCACTGTGGGGTCATTTGCTGTAGCATAACTTAGCTGAATGAAACAGGGACAAAAGATGGGTAATAAGATGTACCAAATATATGAAAACAGTATAAAAACTGAAAACGTATTTTTAAAACAAATCCATAGGAGAAAAGTACTCTAATAAAGAATCTAATTACTAAATTAAAGATAATTTAGTTTTGGTTTTGCACATTATGGGTAGAAAAAAAGGAATTGATATTATTAGAAAGAAAATCCAAGTTTGCAGCTAAAATTAGTAAATACATATTTATCTTTAATTCTGATTCATACAATTTAATAAATACATGAAAGACATAATGCAGAGAAGACAATTTTTAAAAATATATTAGTTAATTCAACCTGTATGTTATGTGATTTCAAGTAGGTTAATATATATATGAACGTATTTAGCTCATGATTAATTTGATAGTTAAAATGTATATTACTAAGATAATTTTTTAGTAATTACTTTTGAAAAGTGTTATATCCTAAAAATAACCTCATTTGTTTTATTGCTGTATATGAAACCTGCATGTAGAATATGATTTTTCAATAAAAATAATGACGATAATAATAGTAACAATAAGTGGATATAAAAATTTCTAAAAGCTTACTATATTATAGCCAGTGTTCTATGAGTCCCAGATGAAAAACTGCAAAGGGAAACTGGATCAGGAGTTACACAGATTCTAAAAGGCAATGTAGGGATATGAATTTAAATAGTTTTATTCTAGGTCAATATTTCCTGATTTAACTAGAACACACATGCATACACACACACAGCCAATCAATGTAATTTTAACTATGTATATGTGTGCATGTACATATGCATACATATACATATATATACATACATATATGGTTAATCAGTGTAATTTTAGCCTTCTAGAGACAAGGATATTTTCTTAGACAGGATTTTTTATTTTCTGAGTTCTTTAAGAAATAAATTTTGAACCAAAATTTTAAATGCTAAAACTTTCTTCAAGTGGTGCAAAACAGAGTAGAAGCGACAGGAAACAGGTAAGTAAAGCAGGAAAGTTCAGAGCAAATAAAAATAAGGAATTTTGCTGAACTGGGCACTGCTTTGTAAGAATTCAAACCTTTTGTGTTGGAATAATCCATCCCGAGAGAAGAGGATATCATATAACCCACCAGTTCTTTCCAGCCTCCCATTGATCAAAGTCTACTATTTGAGCTTCGTAGTGGCAGCCCTTGGATAAGCCAGAGCCTCTGTGTGTTCAGTGTGATGAGCCTTTGAGCTATTGGGCTCTCCTAAGTCAATGGAAGAGGGCTGGTGACAGCTTGCACTTTATATCCATGAAAATAGTGTGAGTACTGTTAGGGCTCATCAGGTCCAGAGTGAGGGAAAATGTGGAGGCCTGTATCATCTTTTATGACATGACATAGAAAATTACGTAGGGTTATTTCCACCACATTCTATTCATCAAAGCACTTACAAAGCCTCTTCCAATTTCAAAAAGAGGGGACATAGAGTCCATTTTCTTGGAGGACCATGGCATAGTCTGGAAGAGCATGTGCAATTGGAAATATTCTTACAGCCATTTTGAAGATTGAATTTGCCACTGTAGTCCACTTTGTGCTTTAATAGACTACCTGAGACTGGGTAATTTATAAAAAGCAGAGATTCTTTTCTTATAGTTATAAAGGCTGGAAAGTCCAAGATGCATCTGATAAGGACCTTCTTTCTGCATCACTCTGTGGTGGAAGGCAGAAAATCAGAGAACACAAGCCGGCAAGAGGGGGTGACCTCACTGTTACGACAAGCCTACTCATATGATAACTAACTCACTCTGACAAAAAAATGTCATTTAGGCATGAGGGGCTGCCCTCATCACCTAATCACTTTGTATGAGGTCCACCTCCCAACACTGTTGCATTGGGTATTAAGTTTTCAATGCATGAACTTTGGAGGATGCATTCAAACCATAACGGCCACATTATCTTCTGGCCATAAAAAAATCATATTCCTCTTATATGCAAAATATACTCACCATTTTCCTCAAAGTCATCAAAGTCTTATCCTGTGACATCATGAGGTTTGAAAACCTTGTTATCTAAGTCAGGTCCAGGTATGGATGAGTCCTCTCAGTAAAACAGTGTGGTTTTGCTGTGTAGATCCTTAAGTACCATTATTCTCATTTAGAAGATATATAATCTAAAGAACAAGTATTTTTTGCCACACATTCCCAACATACACAGGTGGAATAGGCATAGGATATCTGCTATAGATAGTTTTCAAAATAAAGGAGAAGTATAGGAGGAACGCTATAGCTAGTGAACATAACAATTCTAAAATCCAGTCAGACATATGCTGTCAGGTTTTGATTATAGTATAGTGCTACTGGGAATTATACCTTGGGGAATACTCTCCAAATTGCTTGATTAAACCCTCTGGGTCTTTCTTTTATCATCCAAATTACTCTTTCTTTTATATAAAATGTACCCTTGGATTGTAGTTCAGTAGTGTCATCATCCTTGTTGTCCACAGAAATATGACAGTCCAGGAACCTCTTTCCATTTTGTATTGCGCTGGTCATTTAAGTCTAGCTAATACAATTCCTTTGAAAGCTATTTGGATTGTGTATGAATCAGTGAATAATCTGTGCCAGGAGTCAGCAATTTTTTTTTTTTCTGTAAAGGATCAGAAGGTAAATATTTTTGTTTTTGCAGTCATATGGTCTCTGTCACAAATATTCCACTCTGTGGTTACAGCACAAAAACAGCTACCATTCAAATAAATGAGCATGTGTAGCAGTGTGCATATGAATTGTTACTTACAAAAATACTCAGTGGGCTTGATTCAGCCTTTCATTCATAACTTGCTAATTCCCTTTCCCAAGCTCAATCAATAAAATTAAACAAAAGTCACGTCCACTGATCTCTTCAAAATTAGCCACTTCTTGCTTGAGTCCCTGTTAATCTGTTGTAGGGTAATATCCTTAAAGCCAAAGAAACTCTTATTATATAAAAAAGATGATTTGCATCACAACCTTAATATTCTTAGCCTTCCCCATATTTGAAACAGTCTTTTGTCTATGGGAAACAGTCTGTAAAGCACTGCCTTAAATATTTCTGAGTTCTTAGTGAAAGGTTTTAAAGCAATAACCTTGGCTTCCTATTTATACCACCCAAATCAAGGGGAAAGGACAATGCCTTGGTTTTATTTTCATCTAAAACTAACTTCTTAATTTTAGCATCATTTTGCAGGAAATGAGTAAGAGTTTACTTTTCTATCCTAGCAGTTCCATTTCCTTTATATTTAATAGTTCTGTCTTTATTTCTTGGTATGGCTGCCTTCAAAACTGAGTCAACATATTGTGAGGAATTTGAGGCTCCATTGAGAAGCCACATGAAGGTATTCTGGCTGACAGGCTTAATTAACGTCCCTATAAGACAGTTATCACCAAATCCCTGACCAAGAGTTTAGATGATTTCAGCCTCTAGCCTTTGAGGCTTCCAGCTTTTGCAGAATGGAGTGGTGATAAGCTGTCCCTGCTGAGTTCTTCCCAACTTGCATATTCATTTGTAAAACAGGTGTAGTTTAAGTCCTTAAATTTGGGGATGATTTTTTTATGCAGTAATAGATAAGTGAAACAATTTAATATCCCTGTAAAGATCTCTTCTTCACTTCCTCTAAATAAATATTGACAAACATTATGTGAGAAATTTGAAGTTTCTTCAAATATAAATTCTTTGGACAACTAAATCGTTAGGACACAAATGATTGCATCTAAGAAAAATTTTTTTTTTGGTATGGAAATTGAAATATTATTTTCTTAGCTTTTGGGGAACTATCCGTGATTCACTCACTCAGCAATTTGGAGATTTTAATAGTTTCTTCATTGTAATATGTTGAGCACAATCATGGGGCTTAAACATTTTAAAGCCATCTTTGTGCTTTATAGATGATATATTCCTAAATTGTGAAAGAGTTTTCACCAATGAGTAATTTAACTAGCTTATTGTATTTTATTCTTTAAATTTGTAAATATTTTATTGTTTAAATTGTTACCCTGTGGAGTAGTTATTTTTTACATTAAAATAACCCAATGTCCTCTTCAAGGAGATTTTGCTCCTCATAGAAAGAATATGTTAAAGTAAAATATCCTCTTAACCTTTACTGATTATATCAAGAAAATCATCTCCACCATTGTTTTTTAGCACACAGTTTCAGTGGTGGGTCAGATTTAGATAATATTCCATTTGACTTGTAGGATATTATACAAAGTAGAATTTGCTTCCCTTACTCAATTTAATCCAGAAACTAAAAAGAACAGGATCAGGAATGAATTGCAGATAGTGATTATCAAAGATACTTAGAAAGCTTTCGTTGTTTCCTAGGAACTGCTCTAAGTGCTTTATATCTATTTAGAACATTTAATCCTCACCAGTTGCTTATGAGATAGGTTCACTCGTGACTCTATCTCACAGATGAAGGAACAGAGATATAGATATATCAACAAACACATACTAAGGTCATTTGGTTAGGAAGAGACAGAGCCAAAGTTCAGACCAAGTTTCAGTGATTTGGGGTCCATGTTCTTAACCATTACGCTGCTTCAGTATTAATCACTGTATCTGCATCTCATTATGGTTTACACTGCTTAAACATTTCTCATTATTTATTTTAACTAAGATTTCAAAATAATTATTTGAGACAGTTATATTAGGTATGAAAATCCCAATATCTTTTAAATAAGGTTGATGAGGCTCACAGTGAAGCTTTCAGAGTATCAAATGGTGCATCTTGCCTCTTAAACCAGCTCTGGTTAGCCATGGCTTTTCTTTTAACACATTCTGGGATCTGAGATTATCTTCTTATTGTTTTTTCATTCAGATGATTGTTAGCATTGCTTTCCTTTGTCTTACAAACTAAACTTAAGTAAACTAAATTCACTCACTTGCACACGCACTCTTCATTTCATGAGCCTTTAAAGAAGAGAAGTGTTCCTTTTTCACACAAGCCTTGATGAGTCACAAAATGTCCCCGGGCTTATATTATCAGCTGTAAAACCATCATTTATTCTCAAAACTCATCTTTATAACTCTTAAAACTCTTTGTCCTTTTTTCACTTAACTCTGAGAAAGAGGGGCACTACATGTTTGCTACTTAATGAGTTATAAATAATGTCATAAAATATCTCCTGGTTATTTGCATACTTCATCAGTAAGATGGTCATTAAGTGAGCTGCATGTTTTGTCATGCTAATATTTTATTTAATATTGGCTAAATTTGGAAAGATTAATGAGAATTTGTATATAACATGAAGTCATGTATTTGACAGCCTAATGAAAGTATTTGAGAATGAAGGTATATGAGAAGCCACATGAAGGTATTTTGGCTGACAGTCTCAGCTAATGTTACTACTGACATTTAGCACCAAGTCCCTGACCAAGAGTTTAGACAGTTCCAGCCTCTGGCTGTTCTGATGAGGGCTCAGAAGGAAAAGAAGAGAGCTGGAGAGAAAGTTTTCCTCTTCTTAGAGAATACATAAATAATCATGAACAGAATGTTGGTAGAAATATGGACATTTGAGCCCATTCTGGAGATACTACAGATGGAAATGAAGAACATATTAGACAAAAGTCACTTCCATTGGTCTCTTTGAAGTAAGTCACTTCTTGTTTGCATCTCTGTCAAGCTGTTGTGGGGCAATATCTTTAAATCCAAAGAAAGACTATTATGTAAAAGAAAGGCTTTGCAAAGCATGTCCTTAAGCTTCTTAGAGAGTATTTTGTCTATTGGAAACAGTCTCTTGTCTATGAGAAACAGCATATAAACAAACGCCTTAAATATTTCTGAGTTCTTGGTGAAAAGATTTAGAGTAATAACCTTGGCTTCATATTTATACAACCCAAATCAAAAATAGACAATGATGCCTTGGATTTGCTTTTGTCTAAAGGTAATTTATTAATCTTGGTATCACTTGTTTTTTGAAAAGCAGAGCATGAGTAAGAGTTTACATTTTTTATCTTAACAATTTTATTTCTTTATATTTAATAGTTCTATCTTTAACTTATCTTTATTTCATGGCATGGCTGCCTTCAAAATCCAGTCAACATATTGTGAGAAATTTGAGGCTACATTGAGAATGCTTAAATAATCATAAACAGAATGTTGGTAGAAATATGGAGAATATGGAGATTAAAGTCCATTTTGAAGAGGCTACTGATGGAAATGAAGAACATGTTATTTATTAGAAACTAGAGGAATGATGATCTTTTTATAAAGTGGCAAAGAATTTGCCGGAATTGTGTTTGTGTTCTAGTGTTTTGTGGGACATAGAACTGTTGAGCAGTGAGATTAGATATTTAGCTCAGAAAATTCTAAGTGGAGTGTTGAAGAAATAGCTTGGTTCCTCCTGACTGCTAATAGTAAAATGGGAGAAGAGAGAGGTGAATTGAAAAAAGGAATTATTAGGTAAAATGGAACCAGAACTTAAAGATTTGGAAAATTCTTAGCCTATCCATATTGCAAAATGTAAGAGAGTATGAAAGAGAACACTGAAAAGAAAATGAAGGATGTTGCTGGATTATCACTTGAAATACAGTCTGTGGGATTGTATGTGCAGAAAAGCTGCCAGGTTGAACTGAAGGGAATGGAGATAGGACAAAATGAAGGCAGGCTGTTGGGATTCTTGGATTTGTCTGGCTGGAACAATAGAATTATCCTACCACGAACATGCACTATTTACCCAGAAGAGGGATACAATGACCCTGAAGGTGATCTAGAGGTCATCATGGCCATCACCTGGACTTCAATAGGCTCAATGGGTTCTCACTCCAGAGAGGAAGACCAATCTACAGATCTATGGGGGTGGGACTGCTGAAGGCACTGAGTGTGGGGAACTGGCAAGGCTGAGCTGCAGGGTGGGAACCCACATAGAACCACGGAGGTGATGCTGCTACACCAGTGAGCTGGACGGCAGAACATCCTACCAAAGAAGATTATTCTCAAGCCTTAAGATCTAATAGAACGTGCCTTGCTAGATTTTGGACTCACTTAGAATTCATTAGTGTCCTTCTTTTTCATTCTTTCGTTTAGAATGTGAATGTCTACTTCATGTCTGTCCCATTATTATATTTTGTTTTAGGTTTTTATTTTAAAATTTTGGTTGACAAATATTCTATATATTTAATGTGTAAAACATGATGATGTGTTATACATATGCATTGTGTAATGATTAAGACAAATTATTTAACACATCCATCACCACTCACGTTGTGCAGTAGATCCCCAAAACATGTTCACAGTATAACAAAAGTTTGTATTCTTTTATAAATATCTCAGCATTTCCCCACCCTCCAGCCCTTGGCAAACTTCATTCTACTCTGTTTCTATGAGTTCAATTTTTGTGATTATGCAATATTTATCTTTCTGTATCTGGATCATTTCAGTGAGCATAATGTCCTCCAGTTTCATCTATATTGTTGCAAACAACAGGATTTTCTTCTTCTTCTTAAAGGTTGGATAATATTCCATTGTATACATATGCATTTAAATATAGACATCCTATATTACAGGGAAAGTATTTAAGAGTCATAGAACTATATGTATATTTGGGGTTTAATCTTCAGAAAGTCTAATTCTGTAGTATGAAGTAAAGTCCTAATGATCATGTTGGTAGACAAAATAATGTCCCTACAAAGATTACCATGTCTTATGCCCTGAAAACTGTGATTGCGTTACCTAACACAAGAAAAGAACTTTGCATATGTGGTTAAATATCTTCAGATGGGAAGATTGCCCTGGAAAATCTGAATGGGCCCAATGTACTGAAAAAGGTCAGCATAAAAGATCAACAGGATGAGCAGAGTTAGAAAAAAAATAATTTCATGATAGAAGTGGGATAAATTTGGAAATGTTAAACTACTGGCTTTTAAGATGGAAGAACATGAAAGAAGGATATAGGTGACCTCTAGAAGCTGGAAAAGGCAAGGATACTGATTCTCACCTAGAACCTCCAGAAAAAAATATAGCTCTGTCAACACCTGGATTTTAATATTATGACCTTCATAATGATAAAATAATATATTTATGTTGTTATAGGCCACTGAGTTTGTGATAATTTATTTCGGCAACAATGAAAAATTAAGGTTATTACTATTTTAACAAACCCATTCCCAAGTGACTGTAATATATGTGGTCTACAGACAATTGTAAGAATCACTAGAAGGAAAAAAAAAATGTCTCATAGAAAACAAAATCAATTCCCAGAGACCAGTCTTATTCAAAATAATCTTAAGCATGCTAAACACTGAGTTTCCAATATAGCATCAAATCCATATAAATGGATTTAGACTTAATAATTGAGTGAATTATTGAATTTTGAGTATTTATAAATGAAAATTGATTATTAAATCAAGAGTTAGTTCCTATTGGAGTAAGATCAAGGTATCAATCAAAGCTAGATATAGACTGAGAACTGAAAAAGGCAGAGGGTAGGGCACTATCACCAGAGTACAAGAAGGCCTGAGGCTTACATTAGTGACAAGTGTAACTAGAAAAAAGAGCATTTGATCACTTTGAAATTTTATTCAGTCCCCTGGACTACTAATTAGTTGAATTAAATGTAAAAAAGGGAAACATAGAAATGACTTTTAGATTTGTGGTTGTAGTTGTTGTTTAGCTAGTGAGGGTTTTGACTGAGAAATGATACATGGACCAGCACTCAGGCTTTTTATTATTGTATTTTATTAACTAAATGTATAATTTCATCAGCCTCTGCACATGACTGATATGAAGTGCCTCGCGATATAAAAATTTTAGTGTCCATTTGAAAATGGGACATATTGAACCATAGAAGAGAGTTCTGGAGTTATAGATTTGGGAGCTTGGTCAAATATTAATGGCATTTTAGTAAGTTTAGAATATTGTTTTATTTTTTATACTCTATAGTTATGGACAAACAGATGGTGAGGAGGTATCTGACAATAGGAAAAATAAGATGTTGGGAAAAAATTATCTTGGGTATAATTAGTAGGAAATGAATATACTAATTAGGCCCATTTCTAATATTTAAAAAATATTTAAATAACTTAATAACATGAACAGTATAAGTAAAATATAATAATGGATTGATATAGAAACAGCATCTTTATTGTACACACTAATTAATTCAATGGTTTAATTTGGAGACCTTAGAATGTTTTGTCTAATGATTTATCATTATGATAGGATAAACAGTGATACTTTACACAAAGCATTTGTCATTTATTATCACTTTAGCTGACAAAGAATATGCTCAAATTGCAAGACATCTGAGTTTAAAATTAGTCATACATATTTACACATTACTATAGTGTTTATTGGCATTGTATGTATAGACCTTGAAGATTAAAGAAAACCCCATGTGCTTTCATATATTCTAATGGCTCTGAGGGAAGGAACTAAATACAAATCATTGCATATACCAGCAAGCAGCTGCATTAATTCAAGATAATGTCTGTGATTCACTCTGCATTATCAGTTTCTGTGCTTGTCTACAGAGCAAATTATGGGCCTGAGGCCAATTCATGGTTATGCATTGCTTTCCATGCTATTATTAATGCAAAATTCCAGAGTGCACATACTACAGATTTTACTATTAAAGGAAAATGATGAAATGAAGACATTTATTGTTATTTTTGTGATTATGACTTATTGAATAAATTTATAATTTTATGCTGATGGGAACTACTACAAACTCATGGAATATTTAGCTATGCTATCTCTTATGTACGCAAGAGCTACCATGGCAGATATTACATGTTGTATTTGCATTCCCAGTGCCTAGCCCTTAATCTCAGAGATAGTAGGTACTTAGAAAATGTTTGTTTAATATATGCATTTATTCTAATTGGTGATTGGAAATACATATATTTTTAATTTCTTTTTCACTTCCTATGAGTAAACAATCAAAATTTACTTTACTTTCCCTTTCTGCATAAACATATCTCTTTATATTTCTTTCCTTCTCAGATGGTTGCATTCTATATTACTGGAAATAGGGCATACGGAGTGAACACTGACATTTGAATCACTAATCTCTACCTCAAAAACACTCCGGTATCAGTTAAAGGTTAATCTGATCCAATCTCCACCTACTTTTCTAGTATTTTTCATATCAATGATTTTCATTCTTGCAGATATCATCTATCTTTCCTTTTTAATATTTCTCTCAGTGCTGCACCAATATTCCACTTTCTTCTCCTTTACTTATGACTACCTAGTGCATTGGTCTTCATTCTATTTCTTAAAAAACCAAGCTCAGGTTATTCGTATGTGCAGATTTCACAGCTAGAAAGTTTCCCCTTACAGCTTGTTCCATTACTGCCTCCTTTCCCAGCTTCAAATTTCCCAGCTGCTATAGTTTGAATGTGTCCCCCAAAAAGTGTATTGGAGACTAATCTACAACGCAACAGTGTTGGGAAATGAGGCATAAAGAGAGGTGAGTACTCTGCGAGGGCTCTACCATGAACAGATTAATGCCATTATCTTGGGAGTGGGTTCCTTGTAAAATGGTGGGTTTGGTCTCACTCTCTTGCCCTCTCTTGCTTTTTTGTCTTCTGCCCTGGGATGATGAAGCAACAGGACCCTTACCAGATGGTGGCCCTTCAATCTTAGATTTCCCAGCCTCCAGAACTGTAAGAAATAAAATTCTTTTCTTTATAAATTACTCAGACTCTGGTATTCTGTTATAGCAGCACAAATAGGACAACACGGTGTTCCAGAGAGATCTTGAGCTACCAATATCAAAGAAGAATTCTATTCATCAAAGTCTTCTTTTCCATCTTGTTCTTTTCATGTATATTACATCACATGTTAATATCCAAAGTATGCTATTAATTTGTGATTTTACTATTTTATTTTCTGACTCCCCTCAACTGCCATGTACATTTCATGAAGCCACATGGATTATTCATATACTTTGTCTCTGTATCCACAGTTTCTTGAATAGAGTCTGACTCAAAGTAGTTCTATAGTATTTTTGAAATACTATATTAGTATATACTAATACTAGTATTTCTAGTTCTAAGTATTTCTGGAATAAATATATTCAGAAAAAAATCACAACTTTTGAATTTGCTACATATTCACATTTCTATCTTATCTCCTTAATGCATAGAATCATATAGTATTTAGGTAAGAAAAGGCATCTCAAAGACCATGTATTGAAAAGTCCACCTATATTTGGATCAGTCCTCTCTATTACTTCCTCACCAGTGGTCATGTAGGTTCTGCACGGTTATAGCATATGACTTGGAACACACAACTTTGTGGAAGCTTTTCCCTTGTCTCTATTTGCAAATCTCTTAAAATAGCAGTGGAAATCTACTCCTGGACATCTGGCTTCATACTTCCTCATAATAGTGAAAAAAACCCAACAAAGTCTCTCTCAATATGTTCATTTTCACATCACTCTTGCAGCCCAAGTCATGATGTGAACTTCATTTTAACCCAGGTTAATCATTGTGCTTTTCTGCTTTTCCTGTGACCACAACACTACTTTCCATTTGATTAACACTTTTTACTCAAAGCTTGATGTTTTCAAAGATACTCTATTTTCTCCACCTCTTTTTTTTCCTCATTATTATTATTATTATTTGACAGATAATTGTACTTTTTCTGGCAATTTTGTACACTTCTGCCACTGGCTACTGTCTCTGTGAAAATGCTTTCACAGCCAGTATCTCATTTGGATTCTTCCTATGGAACTCCTCTGAGTTTTCTCATACAATTCATTTTTGGAGATTTCAAGTTGAATGTCTTGCAAGTATTTTTCAATTTTTTTAGGAAAATAGCTCTAGGATCATTATAACAAATAAATGGAGGAGGGAAAAGTATAGAGTTAACTATTTTCTTATTTGAAAAACAAACTTAGTTAAGAGAATTTAATAATAACAGATGTAAATTAAATTGTTATAATTGCCAATAATTATTAACTTAGTATATGTCCTGAACTCTGTCAATAACTTTATATGAATCATAGAAGTTAACTTATTAGAAAACCTGGCATCACAACTACTGAACGTTGGGAGCTCAGTCATTATATATCAGAGTAGAGTACTATAGACAAATGGTTCTCCCTGCCACCACTTTCCCTGTATATATTTGTCAACCTTGACTTTCTCCTTCTATATGTTTGTCAATATAGCAATTAATTTACCAAAATTTTATTATTAGGGGTTAGAAGTAGATGCTTCTTTTCATAAGACAAAAAGTGAGAACTGCGAAAACTCTATACTTTTGACAAGTTATGTACCTTTAAAACAGTCTGTTTTATGTTTCAGAACAAGATTTTTTTTGAAGGTGATCTGACTACAATGAAGAAAGAAGGAAAAGAGATCAGGGAAAAAAAATTGCTGAAACACATAGGAAAGAAGATGCTTTAAGTGAATTTAAAGTATTCTGTTTTCATAAAGTGATTTCCTTTTCTCTGTTAATCTCCAAAATAGTCACCATTTTTGGTAGAATATGAGTGTTTAGAGATGCTGGTAGGAAAAGACAGACCTTGAAATGGCCCAATATTATGCCAGTTACTCTCGAATCCGTCTTGTTCCCAGAGTCGCCACTTCAGGCCCAATCATCATTGTCATTGCCTTCGTCTGTTCCTATTTCAGTCTCCTTTCATGCAGTCTTTTCTCCAATTTATCCAATATTTATATATATATGAATATATATTTGGCTTAATCTTCTCAAAGTGTTACTAATGTATTTTTTTTTTATTTCAGACTATTACGGGGTACAAAGAGTTTGGTTAGATAAATGGCCTTTGCACCACCCAAGTCACAGCTACAAACACAGCCATGCCCCAGAGAGTGTGTACCACATCTGTTATTCAACCCCTCCTTCCTACTCTCACCTGCCCAACACCCTATGAATGCTACTTCCCATATGTGCACATTAGTGTTAATCAATGAGTATTAATTTAATGGTGAGTATAAGTGGTGCTTATTTTTCCATTTTTGTGATGCTTTACTTAGAAGAATGGGCTCAAGTTCCATCTAGGATAATACAAGAGGTGTTAATTTCACCATTTTTTATGGCTGAGTAGTACTCCATGGGATATACATATATATCTCACATTTATTAATCCAGTTATGTATTGATGGACACTTGGGTTGTTTCCACATCTTCACAATATGAATTGTGCTGCTAGTAACATTTGAGTGTAAATGTCTTTTTTATAGATTGTCTTTTTTTCCTTTGGGTAGATACCCAGTATTTGGATTGCTGAATGATAGAATGGTAGTTCTACTTTTAGTTTTTTGTGGTATCTCCATATTACTTTCCATACAGGATGTACTAGTTTGCAGTCCCACTGGTGGTGTATGAGTGTTCTTATCTCTCTGCATCCACACCAACATTTGTTGTATTGGGACTTTTTGATAAAAGCCATTCTCACTGGAGTTAAGTGATATCTCCTTGTGGTTTTGATTTGCATTTCCCTGATGATTAGAGATGTTGAGCATTTTTTTTATGTGTTTCTTGGCCATTAGTCTATCTTCTTTTGAGTCATAATATTTTACCGAGTTTTAGTACTGAGCCTTTGTCTTTTGTCATGTTGTATTATGTCTGAAATATAATGGCTATCATAATCAATAAACTTTGCCTCTTATGGAATAAAACAAATATTCAACCAACAATGATATAATAAAATTAGCCCCTCCTATTTAATACCTATATTTAAGAAAACTGGTACTTTAAAATATTTGAAGATTTGTTTACTGTCTGATTTAGGCTTTAATTTATTTCTTCTCATTCATAAACTTTACACAAGGTATTTCAGAAGAGAACATTTTCATCAAATCACAGTAAAAGATTTAGGTAAATCCTATAAAGTGTAAAATTTAGCAAAGTGGATTATGCCTAGAAGTATCTAAATAGCAAATATTTCTTCTAAAATTGTAATTTACTGAGTTTTGTGCAATACTCATATTTTCAGTTGGTCTATTACTCTGTTGCCAAGTGATCTTTAATGTAACCTCATGGACAGTTAAAAGGTAGGAAATACGGTACTGAGGTGTGTACTAAAAGAAGCTGTTTCTGCCTTGGCAGGCACTCTATAAAACGATGCCAAGTGCAGATGGTAAAGATGTTCCTGGCTTCTACCCACTGTCTTGACAGTCCAAAAGCAATCAGAGATCACTGGAAAAGGGTAAATGCCACACCTCCCAGCTGAGGCAGCAAAACCTCTAGTCGTCTTTTAAAAGCTTTCTTCAGAACATCAGGCTCTTGTCCGTTTGATTTTCGTTAACTTGCTGACAGAATAAATTGAACAGAGCTATCTGAGTAGGATGAAAAAAAAGGTGGGAGAATCATCTCAACACTCTTAGCAACAATTGTGTTGCAAAAATCACCATGGTATCTTGGCACATTCATATAGCTGAGGGGATTACTTATTTTGAATGTACATTTTATTCATTTCTCTTTCCAGTCTTCAGCAAGATAGTCTGAAAAATAAGCTTTATAAATTAATAAAGTGCTCCCGTCATGCCAAGGAAGATTAGCCTCTTAAACCAATGAATTCTATTCAAATGAAAGGATTCTTAACTGAAATACTAATGCCACATTAAATAGAAAACAAAAATGTGGCATCTAATTTACTTATTGAGGGAATTTGTAGAAAAAACAGAATTAGTTATTTTTCATTAATTTTCAGTATAGACCACAATTTAACAAAAAAAATAAGTTCATTAGGGAACAGGCTTAATGCAGATCAAGGATTTCTGGGTAAGTAGGGTAAAGTTAATTATACTTCCTAAACCCAAATTATTTTTAATAAAATAAGACAATCAAAATAAAATACATGGAATAAATTGCTCCAATATAATATAATTTATTTATCTACTGGAATTTTTCCCACTCACAAACTATATTTCAGTCTGAATTAAACTTTTATTAAATTGGTTCTTGATGAAAATATTTTAATGCCCTCAATATTTTATTAGGGTATGCAACTTTTTAACCTCAATTGCCTTGGCAATAATACACCTTGTCTGATGTTCACTCCAGTCAATAAAATTTGAAATAATATTTGGCTCAGCAATTTTCATTATTCTATGTATTCAAATTGATTGATTAAAACTTTTGACTGAATTGTCTCTTCATTCCTTTGTACATACTAAATTCTAAGTCCTTGTATAAGCATACTTCCCATATATATTACAAAAATCCTTTTCTGCAAAAATCTCCTTCTGCAAGCCCTTTAACAAATAGTGAACATATAAAATTATCTTCAATGTCTATTAATTTGGTTGTTCAAAGACACCATCATTGAATATATGTTTAAAAGAGCTCTTCCCACTGTTCTAAAATATGAATCATGTAGAAAGAAATGCATTTGTTTACCTTTATTGTTTAGGATTCCAAATACTTTATTTTTAATAGGAAAATATTCTGGGATATTTGATATTATTTTTAGGTTAATTATTATTCAAAATTTTCCTTTAGGTACCAAGTTCACAGCTATTTTTCATATATCATTAGAAATAAGAGCTGAATTTACAGTGCCTTATATGTTCTTAAGCCTACACCACAGGTCTCTCTTTTCTATAATTCACATGAACTCAAGAATAACCTCAAATTAATGGTTATGAATGCTGTTTATGACAGTTACAGAGGGGCACTTATGGCATCAATAGATCAATTATATCAATGTAACTCACCAAATCCATCATAAGTTCTTCTCTTTAACCAGTTATTTGAGGTTGAATTCCAAATGGATAAACACCAAAATCAGTTGCTGCTGGAATTGCTGCATCTTTTACCACAAGGGAATTTTTCATTAATCCAGATTTATTGAGTAGAGGGTAAAAATGAATTCCTGATGAATTTAGACTCTGGAGCTATGAAATTGAGGTGACAAGATGGTTGAAGAGGACAGAAAGATCTTGGCAATCCACTTTCTTCCACATAGGTTTTGTTATGGCAAGGGGAAAGAGTGATTAGTGAAGAAAAAAATCTAATTATGTAAATTCTTAGAAGTGCATATATCATACATTCTTTTCATATGAACTGGGAGACCCTTACAATTTCTGCAACCTCCATCATTCCAGTCTGCTTTCTCTTGTTAATGTTATGCCCAAGGGTGAATGGCAAATCAACTCCCAAAGTGACTTGGAAAACAAAGTTATTCCTAAATAATGCTGAGTAAAATTTGAGAATTTAATAATATTAATAATATTTTTTTCTAAATTTTGAGCTATTTCCCCTCCATCTTTTTATTGATGTGGCCAAATTTTAACCTAAAATCTATATTTGCACTAAAAACTAAACTATAAACTTCAAAATAAATTAATACAATGTACAGTACTATAATATGTCCATAGTATTAAATATTAGAAGTCATTTTCAATGATTGATGAGAATTATATATACTTATGTGTAGGTTATTTGGCATATTTTTGAAAATAAAGCAATATGAAAAATTATTGTCAAATTATAATACTACTCATGTAAATAGTACACAAAATGTTTGTTCTCCTTTTTGGTGAGGTTACATACAAACATACATAGGCATAAACATATATGTATATGTAAATATGTATGCAGCTATATATATAACATTAATAAATGTTTCATATTACATATGTGTGTGTGTATACATAGATAGAGAAAGAGGCATATATATCCCCCCTTGATCTTATACATCCAAAGGAGATAAACATTGGTAGATAAAAGCAAATTTTAATCTTGTTTTGATATATAAAAGGTGAAATGTATTTGTTAATTAGTGTGTGAATATAGTAACTAACCAAATTATTGGTTAATTACCAATAATCTGTAACCGAATTATATAATATATAAAGTTATATATTATATAATATATAATTATAAAATTTGATTATTTGTTAGTACATAATCAAAATTATATATAGAAAAAAACAGTCAGTTGCTTAAAGATTTATGCCCAACTTGGTACCAAATCGTTGGAAGGAGTATTTGAGAAAAGAGTATAATATCGTCTTTAAAGATATTAAAACCACCTTAAACTTTCAAATATTTTTATTCAAAATACTAAAAATAATAGTTCTATCATATTTTGTATTAGTGGATTTGCATTAGAATAATATTTTTAACTCAGGTTATTACAATTTTAAAAGGGCCATTAACACACTAACTTGTTTCTAGATGCGAATGGTCTTGAAACCACATCATAAAACAATAAAGTTGAGAACGTTAGTGTTGTCACCTAAGCCTGATTAGACCAAAAATAAATACAGATGTGCCCAGACATTAGTGAAGAGAAATAGGAATGAGAAATAAGACGTCGTCAGTATATTTACAAAATTATATTTAAGTCAAGTACTTACCGGGAAGGCAAAAAATCTTGAGTGTTTCCTGTGATTTTGATTATATGGGCACCCTCACATACAATTAATCAAGTTTTTGGGTCACTCTCTTAAATATTTCACACAAACCTGCACATCTATTTATCCTGTCTTCCACTACACTAATTTCAGCCGCCAGATTCTTCCTTCTTATTCATTTTACCTGATTTCAATCTTGTATCTCTGTGGATTTTCCATATTGCAGCCAAAATGATGTCCCACACAAAAATTTTCATTATGTCAGTGTGTTCCTTAGTGTCTTTTAGAGTCTTGTTAGTTCTCTTAGAATAAAATCTAAATTCTCTAACATTGTCCCCAAAACCAGTTCAAACGAAAACGCTTAATGGTGTGTCCTCATTCAGTTTTGAAAGATAAACACTGATCATTCTGAATATCTCTTACTTCTCACTTAAAACCATGAGTTGCCTGACCTCTGGCCCTTTGTGGATGTTGTTCTCTTTCATTCATCTTCACCAGGAAAACTCATATTTATTATTGAAAGCTCCTCTTTGCTCTAGCATATTTTAAATTTTATTGGTGAGTTTTGGTAACTAAGTATTACCAAGTCACCATATGTTTCTCTTATAGCCTTTAACATTATTTGATATATATATTTTTTATTCCATATGAGACAAAGTTTAACTATCATGATCGCCATTATATTTCAGACATAATATAACATAAAAAAAGGCACACTACTAAAACTCAGTAAAATATTAGGACTCAATAGAAGATAGACTAATGGCCGAAAAAATGCTCAACATCTCTAATCATCCAGGGAACTGCAAATCAAAACCACAAAGAGATATCACTTAACTACAGTGAGAATGGCTTTTATCAAAAAGTCCCAAAACAACAAATGTTGGCGTGGATGTGGAGAGATGGAAACACTCATACACTTCCAGTGGGACTGCAAACTAGTACAACCTGTATGGAAAGTAATATGGAGATACCTCAAAGAAATAAGAGTAGAACTACCATTTGATCTAGCAATTCCACTACTGGGTATTTACCCAAGGAAAAAAAGACATTATATAATAAAAACATCTGCACTCATATGTTACTAGCAGCACAATTCATAATTGCAAATATGTGGAAACAACCCAAGTGCCCA